>JASSUY010010130.1:0-39465 GCA_032466535.1 Forpus xanthops
TGCCTCACCACCCTTACAGTAAAGAATTTCTTCCTCAGATCCAATCTAAACTTCCCCTCTTTAAGTTTGAACCCATTCTCTTCATTCTTCTTATTAAAGAAAAACTGGAAAAAAGATAGGCCTTATAGCACATCCTGAAAGCCAGCAGCTGTCAATGACAAATTTCCCTTAGACTCAGATACAGAAGATGGCTCCTTGTCCCTTCCTAGAGGGACATCCCATACCTTTAAACAGCAACAGTGGTGGTGGATGAAACTGATATAAGGAGGTAAGTAGAAAATGGCTTATCAGGGAAGCAGGATCTCACAGAGCTCCAGAACTGAAAACTCAGCCTTTCACTTACTTCCAATAGGCTATATGGAAAACAAGTCTAAATGTGCTCAGCACACAAGGTACCTCCTGTACTCTGCTCTCTTGTATTTCTGGATGAAAGAAAATTCAGCAGGCAATTTATCATCAAATTAAAGTCACTGCTATCAAACTCATTCTGGATCCAAAAGAGTGGAATAAATTTGATCTCATTTGTAGAAATGTATTTTGGGCAATGATAAAAAGCCTGGGCCAGCTGCTTCTTGCTCAGCTCTTATGTAGGCTACACCTGCATGGATTTCAGTCCTGGACTGGCTGAGTGAGGGCTGGCAGAGGGAATTGCAGTGCCATGAGCTGAGCTGGAGATGGAGGGGCTGGTACTTGTAAACCACATGATGTTCCTCATCCCAGGATGCTGCAGAGCCCCCAGAGACAGAGCAGCCAGGCTTGTGCTGGCTGTTTTCCAGCCTGGTTAGGAGATAACAGGAGTGACACTGCAGGGAGATTTAGGCAATGTGATTTAAATAAAGGAAATAAAGCAAAAAATCCCTCTATGATTTTGTAACACTTTGAGCTTTTTGGGTGGGGGTCTGGAAGTACGGGCTCACAGACTTCATTAGTTTAATAAATTAGAACAACTACCGTATTTTGACACTTCATCACTGTAACCAACCTTTTGTGAAACAGGGTCTTTGCCCAGTGCTATTTCTAAGGAGAAAGCCTTTGTCCTTATGCTTGCCCTGTCTACCAGGCTTGTGGGGGCTGTGCTATTTAACCCTCCCTCCTCTCATTTATAGTTCCCATTCCCACACAACATAGGCAGTGTTGTACAGCATTGGTCCCTTCCCCCAAACTTTTTCTTTTTCAACTGGTGTCACCACAAAAGAATAAATTATAACTGACACTGATCCCAATTTAATCCTTTCAATAATCTGATTTTTCCAAGCCTATTTATATCCTTAAAGCGACAATGGGTTTTAAAGGGATACAAATACCTGAGCCTAAGCACTGGTACTATCCACACCAGCCTACTCCAGTTTTGACCCTTCAGAATAAAGTGTAACCCCCAAAATTATGTGATAATTCCCTTCCCAAGTGTTGGTAGCGCTAAACTAATGTTGATGAACAATACTTTACTTTTCAGGTTACAGGTTTACTCTGTGTTGCAGTGGTAACAAGCTGAAGTCCCAAAACAAGTTTTAAAGCTCATATAAATGTAGAATTTCATTTCCCTGTGCGGATTTTTAACAACCTTCTGGTGTCTGGAAATGATCAAGGAGCAAAGCTTTCATAGCAGTGTTAGAAGTTTAAGCCCATTCTAGTTTGTTATTTCATCCAGCAACTTAAGAACTCTTTTTTTTTCTTTTCCTGGGCTTTAAAGTGATCAACCAATGTTTTCTTCCATCCTCAATCTTTTTAAGGAGCTTATTAATGTTTTGCATTCAAAATAAAGACAAACCAATCTGAAAACAAAGCCTTCCTTAGGGCTGCATATTCTAAATGTACTTGCTGGATTATTCCCACTGTTTGTAACCCATTCATTTTAATATTACTCCTTATTGCTAGATCTGCAGAACTTCAGTTCGCATGTAGCCAAGAAGTAGTTCAACCAGCAGCCAGCAGGTTTTTGTTCTTTTTCCCTCCCCACTTTTATAATTCAACACAGTGACTTGTTTATATAACTGAATCCTTTTGTTTCTCCAAAAGGGACGTGGATATTCCACTGTGCGACAACACCCGGGGTAGGTGATGGTCTGGTTTTTCCAAAGCAGAGACCTCAGTTTTCAGCGAATTTACATTCCAGTAATAAATATTTAAAGGAATTATAATGGAACAGAAGCAAAGAATGTCCCTCTGAAACACATGTGCACACACGCGTGCGCGCACACACATGCACTTGCAGTCAATTTGTCTGTTCTGATGTAGATGGTGCCTCTGTTCAAACCTTGAAATACTTGCTTTTTCCATGAGAAAACTTGGCCGCTTTGGATTTTTAATACCCCATAAAAAGTTTATAAAATGCTGTTCTTTACCATCACTCGAACATCAATGTCAAAGGCATTTTCTGCAGCAGGATCTCTTTCTGCCCCTAAGAAAGTGTAAGACAGAATACAAATCGTGCTTATTTCTTACTGTCCTTTCTGAGGTATGAGCTTTAAGATTTTTCATCATCTCCATTTTTTCTACAGCAGGCTAAAATAAATGGCACAAGTATGGCAGTTTTGGAACACACCAGGGCTACAAAACTACATTCTGGCTTCAAATGTGTGGACTATTATTAAGCAAACGAGATACTGATGTACTTTTCCATTTACATTTGCCCCTGTAGGCATAACACCAGGTGATGTCTGAATTAATAATGGTGAAGATCATATATATGACACAAATAAAAGAGCTGCTTTTAAAAAATAAAAAGACAATAATTTTACCACTCCTTTGAGGAAGCAGAATGGATTGGTTCCAAAAAGCAGAATAATGAAAACCAAAAGGCAAAAAAAAATTAAAAATGCAGCATAAATATTGGAGTTACCTGCAAATATCTCTCTCTCTAAACAGCATAGCACTTTACATTGCTCATAGGATAACATATCTGTCTTTACATCTGCAGTGAACCATGCCCATGATAGCAGCACTGCATCTGTATGATCAACGGGCTGAGCGTAATGCTCATTGAGTGCTGCTCACCAAGGAGATATCAGAGCCTGCCTGATAGGAACAACACACTGATGGGTGCTTACCAAGGTGGAACTAGTGTCTCTGACTTTCAAAGCTTGAGACATACTCACAGTCTGAACAAAAAAGCAAGTACAGGAATGAAGAAATAGGTGTTTTGGGGGGGTGGTGTGAATTGGTCTTGGAGAAGGCCCTAAGGCAAGAGGGTGGGAAGAGAAGGGCTACCTGCTCTTTTTTCACAGACTTTTTTGTGTCCAGGTCTAAGCAGAAAAATAGTGCTTCATCTCCATTTCCACCCTGTCTCTGACTTTCCATCTTGGGAATCTGGTCATTCTTAGCTGAGTAGGTTTAATTTGCTAACCTGACATGAATATAACCATCTTTCATGTTGACCCTGGCTTAAACTCAGCAGAAATAGAAGTAAGAGTGGAAAATAGCCTAGCTGGCCAATACAGACGATGACACTGAACTACTTTAGGAGAAATGGAAGGTAAACACAGATATGTGGAAGTTCTCTGTATACTCAAAGTAGTCCACAGTAAAACAGCAAAAGAATGGGTGTCCATGGACATACACGCACCAGTAGAGAAGCAGGGATAATTGCTTTTATATTCATCATCCCTCATCACCATGTTCAGCTTTCTGCAGGCACCAGTGCAAGGAGACAGCTCTGAGAGAAGCTCACCTTCATCAAAAGAGAACTTTGGGATGGATCCTCTGGCCAGGAGAGGAAAGGAGAAGGACCTATCATAAGAAAGGTGAGACCCCTGCAGGGCATGGCCAGGGCAGGAGAAACTGCCACTTGGGGATGTATGGGTGGAAGCAGGAGGGCCTTCTGCTCCTACAGCTCACTCTCCCTATGCCAGCCCCTCCCCATCTGCAAGAACAATATGGAGCCTCCAACGTTTACTTCAGCGACTCAGCTTCTCCAGGGTCTTTCCCAGCCCAGATTCCCTCCATGGCTTCATTTCATCTCCCCAAGGGCCAAGACTGCAAAGAGCAGAGCCTTTCCCCAGCACAGGATGGAAAACAACCCTTTCTTTTGGACTTGAGCTGCTAACATGCTGTTGAAGTTATAAATTAAGTATTGTGCACATCATGTATCCATCATCATGTATTGGTTGGGAACCTGATTTTGCCACTTACCTGTGCTCAGTCAAGCCCCAGTGGAAATATCCTGCAAATCCCTCAAGGGTTCATATTAGAGTGGGGTATTGCAGGGGAAAGGCTGAGATGGCAGCATCAGCACTTGTCTCTGCAACTGCCCAAGAAACCAGGGTGCAGCTGGGAAAGGTATTCAGGGGAAACAGGAGCACTTTTGCTCTCTGGTTTGCTCCTCAGCACTTTGCAGGTTATCATTTCAGCTTTAGCTCCATTTTTCCCTTGCCTGATAGTATTTAAGTGAACATGCCGAGGAAAGACAGGATCTTTTAAAAATATGGAAGCAACATGGAAAGCTCTTGCCAGGTATAAGGCAGAATGGCATTGCAAATTTGACTCGCTCTTCTGTGTGTAAGGAGACACAGGCTGGTTTAAGACAGCTCCCTGTAAAAGGCAGTGGGACTTTTTAGCTCTAGCATTATTTGCATTAAATATTTCTGTTTTTTTTTTAAGCTCTTGTCCTGCCTTCTGCTATTGAGAAATCATCTGCACCTGGATTTTGCTTCTCCTTTCCATATGGGAGAAGAATTGTGTTCCTTACAGATGGCATCTCTTCCAGCTCCGCATTAGAGGCAGTCAGGGGAATGGGGTCGGCTGGGGTTCTCCACATCAACCAGCTCCTTGGGGAGGGAAGAAGGGCAGTCACTGTCAGACCGATGTTTACAGAAACTTTACTCTCCAGTGTATTTCCCCACTCCAATGAAACAATAGGAAGGTCTGGTGCTATATTATCCATGCTTCCTCTTTATTCTGATTTTATCTGTGAGTTCTTGCAAATAATAGATGTTCTGGGAAATAGGAAGATGAAAACATTAGACAGACCTTAGCCATTTCAGTGGACTTATTCATGGTGTATTTAGTTATGCAAGTCTTTGCAGAGTCAGGAACTCACAAAACAGCTGTTGGAATAAGTAATAATCCTGTGTGCTCATAAACCTGGCTCATTTTAAATAAGAGATACTGCCTTCATCAACGAAATACTAAAGAGTTCAGAATGAAAGAAAGAAAACAAACATAGCTCCACTCTTAATGCCACAAGATCTTGGGAGGCAATCCATTCCAGCTTTTCTATGTCTCTAATATAGGCATTTTCAATGTAAATTGCATGGTGATGATTAATAGATCTTCTATCAATTGATCTTGAACTGAAGTCAAAGAACATACTCTTTCTTTTTTTCTTTTCTTTTTTCCCCTCACCTTTCTAAACCTGCATTAAAAAAGATTATTCAGAAACCCTGGAATGAAAAGTTCTAGGTCAAAACTCGTACCTTTTTTTTTTTAACAAGTCTATGAAAACTTACTTTTAAAATCACATACGGTTGAATCTCAATTATTCTGGAAGGCTTATCCAGGTTATGACTTAAGTGTGTTATTCATGTGCCGCCGGTTTGTGCTAGAAGGACAAGATGAGCCATAGTGCCTTGCAAAGCAGCTAAACCCTTCCCTGGGCCAGATGGAGTCCAGAAGCAGTTCAATTATTTGACCTGACCAAAGAAGTCCTACAGCCATCCTCTGATTCTGTGCAGGGCTGGGGTATGTCTGGGGTTACAAGCCACGAAGCAGTGTGGATCCTCCACAGTTCTGGAAGGCCTCTGTGTCTGCCTCTGCATCACATCTCAGTCTCTGGGAAGTCATCTTCATCGAGGAACATTGTCATAGAACTACACAGAGCTGGCTGTGGCATGTTGTTGTGTGGAAGCTGAAAGTCTTCATAGGCACCACCTGTCTGTGCACTAAAGCCTCATGCACCACTCAGGTATTATTATTTTGCATTGTCTAGGATCTTCCCTTCTCCTCTTCTTCCCCTCAGGTAAAGGGGAGCTGTTTGTATCCCATATCCATGGGCTTAATATCTACTGGTCTTGGAAGAACTTCTCTGGCTTGTTGTACGTTTGGGCAAAACTTTAAAGCCTTGACTATAGGTAGATTATAAAGTTTATGTTCTCCATGGAGTAACACTAAAACTTGCTACCGACTGGGACTAATTGCTAAGAGATTTTACTCTGAAAGAAGAGCTTATTTTTAACTGCACAGCTTTCCTCACAGTGTTAGGAAAACAAACATTCTCAGTTAGGCAAATAGAACCATGCTCCCAAAAGGTTTTTTGGTGGATCTCGTGGCAGTTAGTGTTCCTATTGCTTTCCCAAATTCAGGAGAGCAGTGACTGCGTGAGAAACTTCACCTCTAGCTCTGTCCAAAGTTCAAAGTCCAAAGCTTTTGGGAAGAGATGCCTAAAGGCTCAAACACAAAGTAAAAACAGAATATGCAGTTCAGGCTGACCTTGAAAAAGTCCATCGACTCACAGGAAGGTAGCTTGTGAACTGAAAGCCTGGATGGTGCAAGCTAATTCAGAGCAAAGCACTGTTAGTGTGAAATACATGTCCAGCACAAGTAAGGGGAGTTACGCAACTGAAGCTACTCTGCAGCAGCTCCTAATGTGGATAAGCCCTTAATTACTTCTAAAATCTCATCGTTACTAAGCCATGCTTATAATTTCTAGAGGCCTTGAGTTTCTGCAACAACTGGAGTATGAGATTCAATTGCATTCACTTCAGTGGAGGACACAGTTAAGTACAGGCACGTTCATAGGCTCAAGGCTAGTCATTAATTAATTAGTGTATGGGAACATTTAAGTTTTTTCCATCTGATTCTGCAAAGTTAATAGGCAGTACTTGCTTATAGCCTTTTTTTCACTTTCCTCCCAAATTACCCCCCAGCAACCCAAACTCCCGGCAGAATAAAGAGCACTGCAAGGACTCTAACTTCCCTTTTTTCCCCTTACTGTAAGCAAAAACATTTGCTGAGTTTTGATTTTTTTTTTTTTATACAGGCAAGCATATAGAGTGTGTTTTTTTTTTTCTTTTCTTTTAAGGTATCTAATAGGTTTCAGAGTGATTGTTTCCTTTGCATCCATGGAAATCCTGCTTTCCCAGCCAGCGCATGTCAGCGGGAGCAGCGGGGGGGGGGTGTATGCGAGCTGATGCATCCCCGTCAGGACTACAACCCCCAGCATGCCTAGCGCGAAGCAGCAGGAAAAGAGAGTGCAGGGAGGTAATGGGAATTCTGGGGGTTGTAGTCCGCAGGGCCGTGCCTCGCTACTGGGCCGAGGGCAACTATCCAAGTACCTGTCTGTTCCGTGGGAGAGGCGATGATTCCGCTTTGCACCGCTCCTCTCGGGCTGTTGCAGCGCAGCTTCCTTGTGGCAGCCCGACCAGGAACCGGTGAAGGAGGCATAGGGAGTATGTAAAGGTAGGCATCTCCTCTGATTTGCTCTGGAGTTCGTGAAAGAGGGGGGTTCTAAATCCTCTCATCTCCCGGTCCTCCTTGCCCCATGCTTTTGGCTGGGAGGTGTTGCCGTCTCAACCTTCCAGTGGCATGTTGCTGGGGAAATCGCTGGGATTCGGTCTGCGGCTTTAGCATGTGAGACCGGCTGTACAGGGGTGTCGTTCTCCCTTGCAGCTGGGGGTAGAAGTGTGGCTGTTGGCTCTTATGTGAAGGTTAGCGGGAATAAATGAGCGTTCAATCTTAGAAGAAGGTGGGGGAGAGAATATCACTGCTTGTAGGGACTGGAAAACTCTATTGAAAAAGGGTCTTATAACATCCAAGTTCTTTCTGAATTTAAGCTTTCTTTTTATTTATTTATTTCCTTTTAAGTTGACTTCTAAGGTATTAGAAAAGAGAAATAGCCAAATATATATTTTGCGTAAGTGGCTGCAAAAGCCTTTGCCTACATATGTTTTCTTATTGCAGTGTTCTGCTGTTTGCTGAGCTGCAGGCAACTGAAAATCTCAGTCTATGCAGATCACTACAGTGGAAATCCCTGGAAATACTTGAGTTTCATGCTGCTTTTTAGTAAAACAGAGCAGTGGTCAGGATAGTGCAGAGAGGAGAGACAGCTTTGTGTGCTTTATAGGTCAGGTGAAACACTCCTGAGCATTTTGGCTGTGATCCTCTGACAAGCAGGTGCCTGGGAAGTGATTCCAGCTTTGCCATTACACTTGAGTGTGAATTTGCCAGGGAGTTTTGGAAAGTACTTTGCACATGGATGCTCTGCAGGGCCCCCAGGGCTGAATGTGCATCTGATAGTGATCCCCAATGCACAGGGTGTGGGTTCGGTGACACAGTTATATCCTGTTGGTCCTTTTATACAAATAATTTGCTAACTATGCTGAAGACTGCAGATTTGCTGTGTGCAGTGCTCATGGCTAGTGACACTGGTTCTCAGCTACTGCTTCTGGGATGGGACAGCAAGCAGTGGGCACACTCAAGGCTGGAGGAGCAGAGCTTGAAATTTTAGCAAAGGCTAACGATACAAGACCCTATTTAAATTGAAAAGGTGGAAACAAAAACCTACTAGTAAAAGTCTCACCACAAAGAACATGTGGAAGCAGTTCTCAGTGTTGCTGGGGATTGTGTTGTCCTTTTAATGGTAATAAAATAGCTTTGTTATTAATGTCTGCAGTTACTGCCAAATGCTGAACAGGTCTCGACAATGAGGCAATTCCCTTCCTGCACAGAGGCTCTGTGCCTCTGGGTCAAAATGGAGGTATGGTTTTCAGGTGTGTTGGGTTTGCACACCGTGAGCACCAGGGCTGCTATTGTATGGAAAGGCGGAAGCAGAAAGCTAGTGAGTAGGTGTTCTTCATGAATGAAGAATGCAGGAAAGTTAAACACAGTGCCCTCAAATAGTTACCCATGAGGAGGGGATTCACATCTGCCATGAGACTGCTATAGCAAATGTTAGAGATGTCAGTGAGAAGTGCTAAACCTTTTGCCAACTAATCCATTACCTTAAAAAATCCAGAAGGTGTAATGCAGAGGGCTTATGGGCTGCTTTTCACATGAAGTTTTTTCATATACCTCATAGACTTCTGGTTTATCTGATGCTTTTGCTGGTCACATTACAAATGGCACTGCTAGTATGTATGTAATAGAAAGTAATTTGTGGGGACATATGAATCTGAAAGCATTCCCTACACGTTCAAGAAACTTTCCCACATGTGAGCATCACTGATATAAAAAACAGGGGCTGTATCAGCATGCAGGCTTGCTGTGTTTTGGATATTACCTTACAAGCTGTCACCATGCGTGCCAACTTAACTCAGGTGATGGGAGCCAGTGCAAGGCTGGCATCTCAAGAGCAGCAGCATATCTGGGGATGCCACCAAAACCCTGGGGCAGAGCAGATGCCTGAAGAGGAGGATGGTGGTGGTGGGACCTCCTCTTGCACTGAGCCCCATGTGTGCAGCAGCAGAGGTGGGTGCCTCTCTCCTCTCCCTTCTGGCGGTGCCAGCAAAAGGCGTGGACCTCCCTACTCCACCACTCACCATCTCCAGTCAGGCTGTAGTGTCTGAAACAGGCATGGATTTTCATGTTTACCCAGCATCAGCGTACCTCCCAGAAAACAATTGTGTTGGTTTTGTTTTCCTTTCCTCATAGATAACAGAAGTCAAACAGCGTGATATAGCTAATGGGATTATATTGACCCACCTCTGCTGTTGCTATTAATATCTGAAGAAATTCCCAAATGCCATAGGCCTAATGATACTGTAGTTGCTTGCCCATCTTTCTCTTGCCAAACAGACTGGAGTCTTTTTATATTAGCAAGTCTAATAATTGCTAGCTCAAATTTTGCTCCTTGGCAGTGTTAAGAAGCTAGGGACTACATTATATGTAGAAGGGAATATACAGAAAATATATAGAAACTATGCATTTTTACAGTGGATAGTGTATTGATTTGCAATGTCATTTGGACCATATCCAAATAGCCAATTGTTTCCTTTTTTTCTTAAAGAAAAGGAAGCTGAAGGGATTTGGGGGGAGGTGTTGTCCTTTTCCTGCCTACTGTAGAAACGTAACCCACGCTTTTGAAAGAGTGCATTCAGAATCCAACCCTAATGCGCAGGCTACTAAATTTAAACTGCTGGGGTTTATGTCATTATTGCAACTGCAGTAACTCTGTAAAAGACAAGACAAAAGGTTGCTCTTTCCACTTTGAGCTCTTTCCATCCTCTGCTTTTACAGCAAAGGTTACTCAGAGCAATGTATACATCTGTCTGTTGGAAGTGTAGAAATAGGTATTGTTCATACCTCATCACTGTATATGCTGGAAAACAGAAGCTGAATTTATAGCTATATTTCCTCTCTGCCAGGGCTTTTAGAGTTGAGTGTTTCAGCATTTCCATTGTAAACCCCTATTTTCTGAGGTTTGTAACAGTCTTCAAGAGCATAGCGGTCTTGAACCATAATAGAAAGCATGTAATGTTGCATTTGCAATACAGCTGTAACTGCACATTAAGGATTGTAATCTTCTCAGTGTACCCACAATGCTCCAATAAGGTTAATTGGAGTTACATATACTAAAAGAAAAACAATATTTTACCCGTGGAGTTAGTGCTCTCCATCCAGAGACCTGAGAGCATCACACAGGGATGGAATGCATCTACCTGCACCACACTTATAAAAATGTCATTCTCTGCTACACCTTTAAAATACTTGTGTGTGTCTGCAGAGGCCACTTGCAGCTCCCACTTCCCTCTTACAGTGCATCACTGCTCTACAGACATGGCACAGGGAAAACAAGGTAAAGAGGACTGCAAGAAACTGCATTTTAGTGAATGTATGGCACAGCTTTTGTCTGGTACGGTGGTGTCTCTACTGTTTCTGCCCTTGGATTCAGGTCTTGTATAAATCTAGGTCCCATCTGAAACTCATCTTTTCCATTTCCAGTCAGCTTACTCCATTTGGCATTGTGCATGCCTGTGTCAATTTGATTATGAATATAAAGTAAATGGATTACAGTTCACCATAACATCCCACTGTCCCTGAGCTGTCTAAAGTAGTCTTAGCTCCATACCTCTGGGTAGTTGCTGGCTTCTCTAGTTAGTCTGAACTGACACAGACAGAGCAGGGGTTCTGGAGGAGAAAGCACCCTATACATAAGGGTACCTATCCAACAGGTCTGGCTCTCTAAGCTGCATCTCCTCCATGTACCTAGTTTAAATTTTTGTTGATGGCTGTAGGAGTCTGTGCTGGGTCATTCATCCCATCATGCGTGTTCAGTTGCTGTGTGAGTGTACCCATCAGAGCTTGAGGAGGGGGAAGTGCCTGCCGGTAGTGGTGTTCTGAGATTAAATGAGTTGTTTAAAATGGATGGTGAAGAAGTGCTGAAGCTAAAAGTGACCAGTTGCAGGGCTGCTGGCCATGCACATACTAGAGCTAGTTTATCATCACAATTGCTCACTTGAGCTTGTTGCACTTAATTGGCTGAAAGTAAAGAAAGCAGCAGCATGTTACGAGTAGAAAGCAACTTCTAAGAATTGCTTAAACTCCCCCCCTCCCCAAGATTCTTGGAGCTTGAAGACTTTATTTGGCTTTATTTAAAGCCATCCCTTCAGATTGTCACATGGTTTTCCACAAACTATAGCACTGATCAGCAGCAAGTAAAATGATAAAGTATGGTGGCTGAAAGTTTTGTTCCATGGTATCTGGCACCAGGACACATGGATTACTTCTTTGGTTTTGTATTTCAGTGAAACTGAGAAGAATACATAATTTTGCACTATCTCAACCACAGTCTAAAGTTGTGCTTATCTGCCACAGGGTAGAATGCAGCACAATGTAGGAAGGAGGTAGGAGGCTGGACTCAGTGTGAACCTTAGGCTTAGATACCACCTATGCTGCAGGCCAAGAAAACAAGTTCAAACAAGAGTCAACAGGGTTGAAATCTTCTTAGTTCTTGAGATTTCAACTCATATGTCACATTATTTAGTGTGCCACTTAACCTCTCTTCCCATGGCTAACAGGTCAGCTTATTGGGTTCATGCCCTTTTGAAAGTATTGCTAACCTCAAGCATGCAGAAATCACAAATTAATTCTCAGATTCATGAGGCTGCAAGAAAAACATGCATTTCTTAATTGAGCAATTAAAACAGTTTAATTAGTATTTTAGCCCTGATCCTTTGAGTTTCATGGATTTGAAAGATTCCTTTTCCTTGCTTTGAGTGCTTGACTGTCTTAACCCACAGTAAAACCTGTATTTGTCACAAGTACACGAATGAAGAACTAGCAGTTTAGCGAAAACCTGAACTCAACTAAGACTTGCAGTAAGAACTTGAGATTCGGAAATGTTGGGTTTGTGATTGTGTAAATCTGTTTTTTCCACATTTTCTGCCCCCTCACCAGTTCTGCATGTCTGTGGTACAATGTATCTGCTGAGAATGATAGAGCTGAAGGGATTTCTGATTTGCTGAATTAGAGTACAAGTGGTCAGCAGAAAGGACTGCAGCAAAAAAAACATGAGTGGGAAAGCAGAAAAGGCTGAACTAGATAAAGCCATCCATGTTACGTGTCCTCTTCTGCAGCATGTAGGAGACTGCAATTTGTGTGTTAGCTACCTGTGCTCCCTTTCATATAGGTAAGGAAGGCCTCTAGGAATATTTGGCATGATCTACCAGGAATCATTCATCATGTTTTTCATAAATTTAAGCAATAAATAACTCCTGGATGGGAGCATGAGTGAAGATGAGTCTTTTCAATGTACTCATATTGTCCCTATATTGGCCCCATAGAGTGAAGGTGTTATACGTCCTCTTGACGCAGCTCCATGTGTTCCAGTGTCCCATATGTTTTGTGTTCTTACTGCTATCTGAAAGTATCCAGCATGTCTGTTCAAACAGCAGTTACTGTCATTTTGAAGTATTTACTGTGGGGAGTATTTTCAAAGGCAAGAGAGGCAAGAGTTCAACAGCCTCCCTGTGATACCTGTCTACAGATATCAGAGCAGCATTACCAAACCCTGCACTTCGTGTTCTCCAGGAGAACTTCCTGTGTCCTATGAAGAGGTATTTCTGCAGCTTAGAAGAGAAGTTTTGTAGGCGCCACTAAAGAATTACTGAAAGACTGGAATTAGTCCTCAGTGATTGCTTTAAACTGCCATTTGAGTCTCTTTGCAGTCTTATCTCTGTTCTATATGTGAATGTAAGCTAATAGCTTCTAGGCTTCTTGAAGTACGCAACGGTATTTGTCTGAGTTAATTTTGATCTTTCTTTTCCCTTTGTGCCAGTTTACCACCTCTTCTGTGCTGAGATTAGGTGGTAGAGCCTGAGTTATAATGCCTGTCCTGGATTTGGCATGTTTGTATTGTCTATTAGATTGGACATTCTGCTCTTTCTTTTTGCTATCTCATTAATCTCAGATGGATAATTGCATCAATTCTCTCCAATTTTCAACAATTAAGAGATGAAGAAAAAAGTTAGAGCTGATACTGCCCATAATTCCCAAATGGGACCTGATTTTGCCATTCTTGTCAACCTGAAGACCATAACCCATGGGAACATTCTTCATTCACATCTATGGGGCTTATTCTGGAAGCATGTGCTATTTGAAAAAGCAGTGGTGGGCCTCAGGTGACTAATACTTCTTTACCTCATTTGCGTTCAAGATTTTTGAGACTTTTAGTGCCTTCTCCTTTTCATCATGTTGAGTTTTGACAGGGTAGTGATAAATGTGTTGTATTAGTGAATTTATTCTTTCAAATACCATACTCCCCTGTATCTGTCATTATCTTTTTACCTGTTTCAGGCTATTGAACTTGTCATATCCTTGAGGCCACCAATAGATCCTAATTGTCCTGACAGGCTTCACCTGAGACCCCTCACCTACACTCCAGCCATGGGCCCAGGAGCTACATTAAGGTCATGTCTGAGGCTTCAGTGGCTGATTTAACCTACTGGGTGGCTGTTAGTCCTGGCTCACCCTTTTCAGTGCTGCAGGACTATGTTACCTCTCTCCTACGTTCAGCCCAGGGGGCCTGCACCCCTTGGAGAGGGCTGGTCTACATAAGGGTTGCCCTCAGCTCCCATCTTCTCCACCCTCCTGGCCCTGGCAACCCACCTGCAGGGCACATATGCAGACTGCTGATGGTCTGTGTTAGCAATCTGGTGCTTTTGAAAGAGGTTAAGAGCACCATGTTCATCTAGCTTTTGGTTTGCCCATTTCACGATCATAATGCAGGGTGGATGATTGCCACCATGCTCCTGTGGGCTCCCCGTCAGATCTGCCTCTTCTTGGCTCCCTTTGTCCTTTCTATTTGTTCTTCAACTCCCTTTCTTCCATTAGGGCAACTTGAAGGATGCAGTGGCTGGGGTTTCTTCATCTGGCAATCCAGGTGCTATAACACTGCTCTGAGCAATGGCGACTGCTGTGGCTAATTGCCTCCAAGGTGGCTGCCCCATTTTTAAGGAGTCAGTGTGTAATCTTTCTCTAAAGAAATCTCTTTATATCATATTGAAAGGATTCCTCAATAAAATTATTGAACTGCAAACTAGAGAGGTAAGGTGGGGAATGTAGTAGCTAGAGATAGCACATGCAACTCTTGAAATATTCCCCTTAATTGGGGAAAACCAGCATTCTACGTCTTCCTGATGACATAGTGAAGAAAAGGACCAGACTTTATATGTTTTGGTGTCAATCCCATGAGCTAATGGATGAAAGAGAAGTTGGTAAGCACGGTTTAGTTAATTAAGATACAGAACAAGGTGCTTCTCTTAAGTTTTTCACAGTTCTTTTGACTTGCGGTCCAGCATTGAAACAGTTTAGCAAATTCAAGCCTTAATTTTGCTATCTAAAGTAAGTTTTCAAAGACAGTTATGTATTTTTCATGGTGTTAAAAAGCTGAACTTCACAGAAGAATTTATAACTGTTCTTACCATAATATTGTTACAAAGGCAAACATTTATATGGCTCTCTGCAACTGCAAGACTAGCCTAGGCAGGATTCGTTGGCTTTTGCTGTCAATGTGAAGCTATTGATCCGTGAACATAAATCCTTACTTATCTCCAGTCAAGTTTATAGGACAATGAAATTATAGGATTGCTTGAATCAATCAATGTTTCTAAAGCAAGCTATAGAAATATAAACAAGTTACCGATTATTTAATAAAGTCAATTTGCTTAGAAATGCCTGGCCATGGGCAGCAGATCTTACATTAATTTCTGCTTTCTCTGGAATTTCAGTGGGGCTACAAGATCTTAATGACACTATTAGCGAAGGTAACTTTATTTTAGAAGCTCATTCTGAGCTCTCACAGTAAGAAGAAAAAAAATTGTCATTCCTTTTGACCACAAAACCTGTGCTATTTCTAAGTGGAGTTCTTTGAAATAACTAGGATATCTCACAGCTTGTTGCTCTAGAGGGGACTTGGTACAGCAGCACTACATTTAGTTAGCGTAATGAGTTTTTTAGGCCCTGTGATATTGACTGAGTTTGAAGTACTGTAACTTTCAGACAGCTAAGATTGAATTTGTTAGTGAAGTACAAGTTTACATAATATTTCAGCTTTCCTAGAATTTTAAGCTGGATGCCTGTTTCCTGAGAAGCATTTTGGTTAATATAACCAGGTTCTGACTTGGCAAAACAGTTTAACTATAAAAGTGCGTCTTTCTGTTTCTCAGCAGGAGATGTTGTGAAAGCAGCTTCCTCAGCATTATTTCACAGTTACTGTTTACCTTTAGAGATCCAGTTCATTGAAGTGCTTTTATTCCAGGTGGTTCAAGAATCTTCCATGAGCCCATGGTGCTCTCATCCATTTTGAATGTAGAGCAGGATCTTTATACGTGGACTCCAATATTTGGGTGATCTGTCTGTTGAGTAGTTTGTCATAGTTTATCCTTCAGGAGCACAAAATCATTTTTTTAATCTTCTTGGTCAATACTTGGATAGGGATAGTAATAAGGAAATCATAAGCAGCCACAGTAAATCTCTTTATTCCTATACATTAATATTCCTGGTACTTTGGCTGTTAAGATTGTTTTAAATATAAAAAATCTGTCTGTGAAATGTGCTTTTGATCTTTTTTGGTTGGTCTGCCTTACAAATGTTAGGAATGTATTTTGGTTTTGGGAAGGTTTTTGTCTTTAAGATAAATCAATATCATATATACTTACAGTTTTGTTCATGGGCTTTGTCAAAGCTTATAGATAAAGTAGTCTCTAAATTAAACTAATTTTTTTAATACTGTATTTCATTTGCAGTATTTTGTGGCTAAGCTGTCTATATAACAGAATGTCATTGATCTGAGGACTGTGCTAGAGATTTCTATAAACTGCTATGAAATAAAAACTTAACATCTTTCTAGACTTGCTTCATCTATCGTAAAGTTAGTGTGGCTCAACCATAATTAGATTATTACAGACCTAAAACATATAAGGTAGAATAGCATGAGAAGATTTTAATTTGGTCTTTAGCAGGAGTGCATGGTTAGTGTAGTAGATATCATTATCCTCTCAAATACGTGAGACTACCTTTTCTATTTGATATGCTTCGAAGACAGGCCAAAATCCTTTGCATGATTTAGGCCTACTGAGAAGGTCTATAATCCTGTTTTTTAATAAGCTCTCTTTCATGTTGGAATGATACTTGTGTATGTCAAGTATTGCTGAGTCTCATTGCTCCACTTGTGTTGCTTTTGAAGTTGAAGCACATTGTTCTGGAAGAGCATTTACAGAAAATATTCTTGGAGTCACAGCAGTCAGAACTTTAAATCATGAAGGCTTCTGGGGAAATCTGCGTTCTCTGGGTTCTGGGTATTTTTCTTTCCTTCTTTCTCTTTCAATTGTGGAACAATTCAACTTCTCAGGCACTGAATGCTATAACGTACTCCCCCTTCTTATATTTACTGCTGTGAATGCCCATGTAGGCTGAAGCTCTGGCTGCTTGGGATTGAACTGCTTCTAACTTGTAGGTCTGCCATTTGCTGGGGAGCTCCAAGGCAGTGCTGGGAAATAAAGGATGAGATGGGTATCTTGAATGTAAGTTTTGTGAAGTTTGTGTTGAACAAGGTGGTGATCAGTGGATTTTACTTGCTACTGAAGAGGTAAGCTTGGATGGCACCATGTGAAGGAGCTGTGAACCTTGGTAGATGCAATCTGAAGTGAAGCCTTGTGGAAGCAAATGCAGAGAGCTCTGCTGACTCTCAGCATTCTAACAGGAAAAGGCTCTCTTCCACTTCTGCTTGTCTCTGGCTTCCTCCATCATGAGGTTAGTAAGGACTTTGTATCTGTGTTCATAGTTCTTTAATACCATTATAGAATCATGTAATCATTTAGGTTGGAAAAGACCTTTAAGATCATAAAAGTCCAATCAGTACCCCATTATCAAAGAACTGACGAGCATGGCTCCACAAAAAGTGGTGGAAGGTTGGTGAAAAGTGTCTGTGCTAATAACTAGTTGGTTAGGATGGTGTTTCTCATGTAAAGGAACTGATAAATGGCCTGTTTTCGTTGCTGTCTGCATTCCTGAGCCCTTTTCCTCTGCAATGCGTCATGGATTTTTGTGACTCTTGATGGAACTGAGATGCTTAACTCTGGGGTGATAACTGTGAGCACTTGAGTCTGTGGTGAGGAGCACTCCAGATGAGTTTTGGAATCAATGGTCTGTGCTACCCTTCTTAATGTTTGGAGGTGCTGAGTTAAAGCTCTTCAACAAGAAATAGGTGTACCAAGGCTTAAAAATAAACAGAAATAAAAACTCCAAACCAGTATCAACAACAGAAAAGGGTGGTGGTTGTTGTTGGGAGCTCATGTGTTCTCTTCCAAACTGGTTGCTGATAAGAGAGCCTATTTTCCTTCATAAGGTATGTGTTTAAAAATTATTTGTCCCATCTACCTCCCATTGTGCTTGGGAAAAGGCTCCAGTGCTTGTTAAAAAATAAGTGAGGTCTGTACTTGACTCTGTGTTTGCTGATTGGGTCTTGCTGTTGCCTTTAATAGGAGGGACATAGTCCTCTATGTGCTTAAAATATGTCCTTTAATTAAAAAGCCAAGTAAATCAAAGCACAGTGAAATTGGAATATTATTTCTTGCAGTGATTGTGGTAATTTTTCTGAAGAGACTTTAATGCATATGGATATTTATTTTTTATAGTTTTCCTTATAGCCCCACAGGATCTGTTGCTGGTTGGGATTGGCTTGTGCTTGCTGATTAATTCCTTGCATCACTGCTCTTGAGTCTTGTTGCGGTTGTTCTTGGAGAACTTGGCAGCAGCAGCAAACTGGCAAAGCTGTTATTGACCCAGAATAGCAATAGCATTATTAATACAATAAGCAAGGTTTTCTGTGGACTACTGTAATATTCTGTGGAGCTGATGAACTGGTTAGCACCTTTTACTTTTTCTGTAAGGAGCTGAGGCTGGAAGGGAATTACTGCAGTTGTGAAGCACAGAGATCCAAAATAGCAATGATTCAGTTAGAGTAGAGCCAAATCTTCTTAAAATTAAAGTTCATTGTGTTAGAGACTTTATTTTTTTGATACCTATATTATTAAGTTCTCTGATAAGAGCAGGAAATATAATACAGTGATATTGGAGAAGCCTTTCACATTAAATCTAAGCTGGTATTTTGGGGTTATATGAGAAGTAACTACTCTTCATCTGGAGTCTTACGGGAATCAGATGTTGCAGAGTTTCTCTTTCTCAAGGTTACCATATAATTCACAAACATAGGTTTTTTGATAGCTTTGATTTTGTTAACTTTCAAAGAGGTTATTTGGAATGGGTGGGAAGGCTGTAGTACATATATGGGTATTTCTAGTTTCATAAATAACAAACAATGCCACACAATTCAGGGAATTGTGTCATGGGCAAGAACATTTACTTGCATGCTTCTGCTAATGAAATCCTGAAGATCTTTTTGATAATGTCAATTGGTAACTGTGTGTAACAGATTGGAGGTGTTCTCTCATATAAGTATTCCAAGGTTTGCTTTCTGGTTGACCTTTCTAACTGGACTGTATCAGGAATAGGATTGAGATTGTCAGGCAGAAAAATACAGAATCTTAGAGTTATAGACTGGTTTCAGTTGAAAAGGACATTAAGATCATCTAGATCCCCTGTCATGGGCAGGGATGCCTTACCCTACACCATGTCCCCCAAGGCTCTCTCCAACCTCTCCTTGAACACTGCCAAGGATGGGGAATTTACCACTTCTTTGGGCAGCCTATTCCAGTGCCTCACCACCCTCACGACAAAGAACTTCCTTATATCCAACCTGAACTTCCCCTAAGTTTAAATCCACATGAAGGAAAGCTGAGAAATTCATATACTGAGGACAAACCATTTCCTGAGCTGCAGTCAAAGCTTGGCTGTTCATGGGCAGGTTGTTCAAGAGTTAAACAGCTTGGCTGTGCCACAATGCAGAGATAGTAGATGTGGCCATGCTGGTGTTAACCCTGACAGTAGAAATACAATGTAGGGGTAGCCAAAGTATTTCCAGAGAGGTTGGTTGATAGTACCTCCAAGGGAGACACTGCACTGAGCCAGAAAAATTTGCTATAGCACTTGTGAACTTGAGATGGTACTGCCAAATAATGCTGCCTGTGTGTCCTAACCAGTGTGACAGAGGCTGTCTTATGGACCCTAGCACCTATTAGTACTGTAGTACCTATTAGTTGGGCTGTTCTGCTAATTCATTTTTCTTTCTATATATGTGTTCTAGTAGTTATATTTGAAGAGCTTTCCCCCAACTCCACCGTTTAGTTGTGATTATTTAAAGTTTACTTTGTTCTAGTCTTTTAAAATATAGCCAGTTTGGAGATCAAATGTGAATGAAGATTTACATTGCAGAAATACTCTGGTTTGTTACTTTAGAGAATGCCACTGTATATATGACAAGGCACCCTTGAAAGGTCCTGGTATTCTCCTTACATGATCTGTACCATGGTCAGGCTCTCTCCTTCTCTTCCCCCCCCCTTTCCCCACTTTCCCATATTTGATGTCTAAAAACCTATTCAACAGCACTGATGTCTCAAGCGGTGGGTATGTAAATATTTACTGGCATGACAGTCAACAACAGTGGGAGGGGGGAGATTGCTACATCCTATCATTCAGGGAACCTTCGAGTTCTCTCACAGTGTGCAGTCGATGAGAACTGGAAGTATCTGCAGTTTGTGCTTGACTTGTATTTTAGCTCTCTTGGTTCCTGTTTTGTTGCAGATGTCATTCATATAGCTGTGGAAGGCTTTATCAGCTCTTGCAGAGGCTTTCCCCTGCCACACCACTCAAGGCTGGAGCTGTAGTGGAGGAAAATGGAGCCTGGAGATCTCCTGGCATTTGTGTCTATAGAAATGAACAGTACAACTGTCACCCTGGCTTTGCTGGTGGTCTTCGTGGTCCTGCTGTATTGGTAAGTGATAATGGTGAATATGGGCTATGTATCAGACACAAAGCCTGCTGAAGCTGCCCCAACATCTATAAGGTCTTTTATTTGTAAGGGGAAAATGGAAATTGGCTAGAAGGGGCATGCAGGGAGAGTTGGTTTGGATGCAGAGGTTGAAATAAATACAAAACTCATGATGCTTTTTAGAGAATTCTCTTCTTGCAATATTTTCTCTTGCTTGATCAATAAAACGCTGACAAAATTTGTCATTGAAATGGAAAACTTATCATTGCTAGTTTCTTATTAATTTCTGTAGGTGGTAGGAACATTGGTGCTGGTCAGAAAGACTGAGTACTTGTTGGACCTTTTCTCTGTACTATGCTGCACACTTGTTTCTCGCTTGTTCTTTCCACACTGAGTAGTGGATGTGAATCAGAATAATAACAGCCCTAATGGTTGGCACAGTAGGCATTGCAGTGAGCTGTGATGAAATGAAAAAAAAACCAAAAAACCAGCACCCTATCCAGACAATTTAGTCCAGAAATTCTGTTAGCCAATCTGGAGTGCTTTTTGGACTGTTTTTACTTGAATACCTTTTCAAATCTTGCCTTTCATTCAACCAGTGTGTTGGGGGTTTTTTTCTCATTTGTATGTGTGTTCAAGAAAAAGTTTCGGGGATGGTGGTAGAAAAAGAAATTTGCCATAACCCCAAAAGTCATCTAGAAGAGAATAGTGATGATACCATGAGTTTAGCATAATTGTTGTAGCAGTGTAAATGACAGATCACTTCTGCCTATATTTCTTCATTCTTTGAACCTATCGAGCTTTGTTCAACTTCCTTCTGTATCAAGGGAGGGTCTAAAGAGACTAGAGGAGAGACAACTCTGTACTTGATGTGCATTTCCATATCAGATAAGTGGGTGAGCCTTTTTTCTTAAGATTTGTTCAAATCATCACAAACATCCAAGTCCTACTTGCTTTGACTTTTACTGGGAAAAAGAATGTCAGCACTAGATTTTTGAGTAAAGCCATGCTGTTTATTTGTTGACCTGTGCATATCTGGGAGTGTAAGGGGATGAGGGGGAGGGCAGAGGCACATACATGGTTAAGAAATGCAGCAGAATCTGGCTACCAGTGAGTCAGCTGAAAGAGCCTGGTGCTTCTACATAGTACCTGCTAAGATGTGCTGAGGTCTCTGAGAATATAGAACTACACTATGTAAATGCAGGGTACATTCTGGTGCATGCTCCTCCATAGCCTCATTTTCTGGTTCAATTTGAAGAAGGTTGTGCCTCCCCTTGAAGTAAAGACATGGCATTTTAGTGTGGAATTTGGTTTTGCCATAAACAAACCTAGCTCAAGTTGCAGACTGAAGTCAGCTTCTGATTAGGACAGTCAACTGGTGAAGTGAATGCATACCATATGTTTCAAAAAGTCCAGTTTAGGAGTGAGGTGGGAAATTCTGTTACAGTAGAGATACCTTGCTCATGCTTCCCGTTTCCTGGCTGAAGGCGAGTTTTGTCAAGGCATCAAGTAAAGGAAGACTAAGTTTTTGGTGGGAAAGTGTTTTATACTCTTAACTGCCAATGGTTATTACTAGCCAGTCCTGTCAATCTACAGATACAGGTTGCTTTTAAGTAGCCTATTAAATACAGGTGCCTATAAGTCATTCTTCCAATAAGAAGTTGGTGTTTCTTAAAATTGCAGTGAAATATGCTGGGCAACATCTATGGCTATTGTTAGGATTGCCCGGTGGCTAAGATATTGTGATCCACTTATTTCAGTAAAATGCTCTGAAAGGTAAGGTTAATTACTTCAAGCGTATCTCCAAGTGTGGTGGTTGTTGTTGAAGCCTGTCAACCTATTTGAGAGTTTATTACTTGTCTGTTTGAACAAATGAGCAAAACCCAATGCATGCTCACAGCTTCCTTCATGGCTGAAACCTTGGGTTCTAGGAATTATTTAAAAAGTATGTAAAGTGTTGCTAATAGAAATGCATGTCCCTAGCTCTATAGAATGTTTTTATTGCTATTATGTTGCATACCTAATTGTTTGATTCTTCTACGAGTCAGAAAACACAAGTTTTATGTATGGCAGGAGTAATAATAAGGTAATAACTTCATCTTCCTTTGACTTTTTCATTCTAAGCCTTAATCTCATTATTAATAACTTCAGAATTCTTCTTTTTCCAATCTTTTTTTTTTTCTGCCAGCATTGTATCTTTTCAGAAGGGAGGAGGGAGGAATGAGTATTTGCTGTTGTAAGTTTTGTTATGATAGTAGCTTATGATTGATTGGGGTCATTGTGTCAGCTGTTGTGTGAGTACAAAGAATAGGCAGTTTGCCCACCTTGATAGCTGTAAAAGGCTTACAGACTAAACAGAAGGTAGTTATGGGTGAAGATGAGAGTCAATATATCTAATGCAACATTAGAATAACAACATGGTGATGGCAATTGTTGTGTTATTGGGCTATTTCCTTCGCATGAGTTTTGTGGATGGGGGTACTTGGTGGTTTAAATGACCGCCTTGAGCTGCTGCCCTTCAGCTCCACCATCCGTCAGCTGCTAATGTGTATTGCAAGGCCAGCTGTGATTTATCACAGTTCATCTGGCAGGTGGTATCTTGCTAAGTTGTGATAAGACCAATCACTTCACATTTTTGGGTGAGGTGAGGTCGTATGAAAAAGGGGCGAAAGCAAGGGTTGATTGGGAAAGGGGGGAAGAGGCTGTAGCTGCATAAACATAAATTTCTAGAAAAGATTTGGGTGTTAGGAGGAAGCTTGGGTGATCTGATAATGGTTTTTAGACTGTTATTTATGGCACAATGAGGATTGATAACTCTTTGTAATAAGTCCTTAGTAGATCTTGGATTTCTCCTGTATTGCCATCAGTATGAAGGTAGTGTATTGTGCCATTTTTAAATCAGTGGAAAATTCAGAAACTAGAATCTCTCACTGTTTGTCTTTCACAAGACCTTAAGTCTGCTGTAAGGAGAGGATTTTTAAAGTAGTTGATTTAAGGTTGGGAGTAGAAAGAACAGCGAAGCTTTTTGGTACATAGTCTCTTCAGATTTGAAATGGGAAGAATCAAAGTTATGGTTGCTTTTTTTATTAATCTGTTAATTTAAGAAGTTGTTCAAGCCTGCTTGCTGTCCTTCATTACTGAAAAACTTAGTTGTCTGCTACCCTTCACATTCTTACTACTTCTGCTCAGTAGATCAAAGTCTCTTCTTGCAGACTTCATATTGTCGATTCTTCTATGGTTCTTGCTGCCTCATTACTACTGTGATAGATAATGATATTACTCCTTTAGCAACCAAAAAAAGGCATAATATGCCTAAATACATAAAGTTCAGTAATACCAGTAGCACAACACTGAGTGCTCTTAAAAGGATCTCTTGTCCATGTCTCTCCCACCCCCTGTGATTTCTACTAGCCAAACTTATTATTTAAGAGCACTTCCTTTCTTTACAGGGACTGCTGTTGCTATTCACTTAATGTCTGTGAATCTCTTTTTTGTTTTTTAGGCATGAAATAAAACCAAACATGTAAGGGAGGAATGAGGTTAACATTTACAAATCCAAGTGATATTCTCTATTGAAAAATGCAGTACTGTATCTATGCAACATATTGTTCATTTTCATTTCAAACATACACTGAGTTGGGCATCCCATGCTTGGTTGCAGCTGCAGACATTGCTTTGTGTCTTTCTTTTTGCTGTCTGGAAAGATGTTTGATAAAATGAAAGCAAGAGTTTATCTTGCTTTAAAGTTTAATGTACCATAAGCTTAAGCATTATGAAGAAGCTGTCACAGCATTCAGATACCTGTGTTCAAACTAGATTATCAACCCCTTGTCTAAACAAACTTGGGGTTTTTATAGAACCATGGAAGCTGGATGGGAGGTGTTTGTTTATGTTTGTAAGATACACATCTAATTGCATGCTTTCAAACATAGCAACACATACACTAAGGGTGTTCTTGTCTGTTTCTGAAAAGCTAAACCATTCAGAAAGATGCCATTATTACATTGAAGTAATGTTAATGATCACTTGTGTTACAGAAATGTATAGAAAGATTGAGAGATTTGGGTTCCCCTATATCTAGATACTGTCCACCCATTGCATTACAAGTCAATCCTGATCCAAAACATTTGCAGTCTCTGATCACAGAGAATGAAAGTATTTTTATTTTCTTCTGGCCTTAGGCCTAAACGTTTGCATACACTTAAATGCAGGAAATCCTTAGACATGGGGACAGCATGTATTAAGAGCTCAGCAGTTGGTGCCATACCTGTACTGCACCACATCAGAAGTTAATCTCAGCGCAGGTAATATTTTGATACAGGTGACTTCAATGGTATTTCTTGATTGGTATTGCTTTATATCTGTGGTTTTGGAAAGGGCTCATAAAGAGAAGGTTTAGGGGTAATCCATCTCCAAATAAAATTTCATTTTGCAGAAAGTTGCTATTTGGGCTTGAGTTAAGCCAAACTGAGATCAAATAGATCATGGGTATTACTATTTTAGCTGTTTACCAACTAGATGTCACTTACAGTTTGCACCATTTTTTTCTCCTAAAAACTCAGTATTTGCAAAAGACGTTTGATTGCTAGAGCTTTGAGCATCTGGCTTTAACTTTTCCAGCTGTCACTGCTGTCATCAGATTCACAAGGCTGCAAGGACCACTATGGCTGGGAACAAGCCTGGATACGGAGCATCAACGTATGCTCATAAAAGCGTACAGCTCTGCTCTCATATCAGGATTATTGAGCTCTCCGGAGAGGCATTCTAATTGTTGGGTATTAAAGCATACTTGTTTCCTGGTTTATTGGAAGGTGTCCCTGTCCATGGCAGGGATTTGGAACTGGATGATCTTAAGGTCCTTTCCAACCCAAACCAGTCTATGATTCCCTTGCTGGCAGAAAGCACAATTCCACAACTGGCAAGTACTCTGGGGCTGTCTTGTACATCCCTCCCATGGTGATGGCTGCCCTCAGAGCTGGGTTCTGAGGTTATGGTCCCTTGTAAGCTTCTCAGTTTGCAGTGAACCCTGCATCAGGTTTATCAGGTCAGAAGGCAAGGAAGTTTTGTTTTTCATGTTGCGTTAACCCCAGCTGTTGTTTCTTTTTTAACTAAAATGGCCGTTATGTCAGCGGAAGTCATTCTGCTTTCCTCCCCTTCATTCAAATGGCCCATTATGAAAGCTAGAAGGATCTGACTCAACAGGAAACATCAGCAAACTACTGTTGACAGAAAAAAACTAACAGATTTTGAATTGTCTTTGCCATGCAGCTTTACATCAAGCAAATCTGGAATTCCCACTAATGTGTCAAACATAATATAATCCCACAGCTGTGCAATATATGGCCTCATCTTTGAGCTAAATCAAGCATCTCTAGGTAAGCCTGAGAAGGAGCAGAGTAAGATACTGAAGTACAATTTGGAAAAGTGCCATGCCACAAATGACTGAATACTTTCTGAAAACAAGGTAGTTCTGATCATCCAGAGTGAAGTTTCTGATTGTGCTATTTTTAGGTAAACAAAGTTCTCTTATTTTTGAGGGACAGTTTTCCATCATTCCTTTTGCAGCTTCAGAATTAAATTATCTGGGTTGTCCTCAGAGGCTGTTATAACACTTTGATTACACTGATATATAGCTCAGCCTCTAATGCTGTGCAGCTTTAGTTTTCTTTGCTTGCCCTTCACTGCAAAACTGAGAGGCCTCTTATGTTCAAGTTGTTTGTTTGTTTGTTTTAATTTAGAGATTACATGGTCAGCAGTGTTTATTTGAAGGCTCTCAAGTGCTTGCTGGGTTTTTTGCTTTTGTGAAGGTGTATTTTACCTCAACATTCCTGTGTAAAGTAGTCAATCTCCAGCCTATTGAATGCTTGTGGTCTCCATTTTCCCTTAAATCTTTTCATGCTTCTCATAAACTCCTGCAAGCTCAATTTGTTTTTAGTGCATGGAGATTATAGTGTTAACAGTGTGTTAAGGTAGATGTACAGGGGTAGGGTAGTTTCCTTTCATGAAACAAGTATATTTACCTATCTTGTGGCATCATCTCTAGACCTAGTGTTCAACAGAGCATGCTGCAAAGCTGTCTAATGCACACAAATGCCACCAGGTAAACTGGAGCGGGACACAGCCCCTGAGCAATCCCATTTCTGCTTTCCCATCCTGCAGAGCTTGGACTGGGTCTGGGCTGGGCTGGGTGGCTCAGGCAGGAGAAACTGGCAAGGCAGGGACATTACCCTGGTTTCTCCATCAGGCAGCTTCTGCCTGGTGTGTCTTCTCTAGATGTTTACTTAACTCTTCTGGACTAGCAGTTTGGTTTTAACTTCTGATATGCTGTTTGCCTTGGGGCAGGTTGCTTTGTTTAAATTTGGGATATTGGGGTACTTCACAAACTGATTTTGGGTGCTCTAAATTGACTTTTAGGAGCTCCTGCCTCCATCTACTGACAGTACTAGGAACCTGAGGAATGTAATACACTGCTGTTGGTACATTAAATGGAACTGAAATTAAATGGTGAAAAGAAGCAATGTAAATAAGCTCCCTAAAGAGAAGGCTCTGTGTGATGAGTAGGCTCTCCATCCTGTTGCACTGGGGCTGCCTCTTGCTGTCTGTGCATTTAATTGCCAGGCTCAGAGGGGCCGCTTATGGCCTCTGTGATTTCTCCAAACAGTGCCGCGAACTCTGCTCTCCCCTGAGCCCCAGGGGAACATACTGGCAGTTCCTGTTGGTGCCCTGCACTGGGGTGAGTAGTTTTGCATCCTCATGTGCTCCAAGAAGTGTGGACTTGTCACTCTACATCTTTCAGACAGCAGACTGAGGGTCCTGCCAACCTGGCTGTGCTCCTTCTTAAGTGGTGAGTTAAATCAGTGGGCAGTTTTGGCAGGTTAGATTTCCTCAGAGTGCTGAAACCTAAATCTATGTTCTCTCTTCTGTTATGTCCTTCAGCACTCCTCCCATCATTAAAAGAAGGTTGCCTATATTCTTCCTCACTCCTTTTTGTCATTGCATCAGCCTTCATCAGTAACAATGTTCAGTATATTTTGTCCTCATTGCTGGCTCAGCAGTAATTGATGCCTTTGGTTGACATGCCTTGCTCTTCCATAGGGAAGCTTTATACAATATTTAATGGAGCTGTCTGAAAACTATTTAAAAATAAAATATTGACATACTATTGAGAGATTTTCATTTATTAGTTCCCCTTGACATACCCAAAACGTTTAGATGGATTTTTCTATCTGTTCTCTAAGTTTGATTTTATCTTTTTTTTTCTATTGAAACAAAGTTTACTGTTCCATGAGCTCAGTGTGTGGTAACTGCTGAGAAACAGTAAGCAGAAAGAACTCATGTGCTTTCTGGTTTGGGACTGGAAGTACATTTATTTTACTTTTTCAGGAATAGGGGAGGAACTTGCAAATATAATGCTCAGTGTCTGTCCCTTCTTTTCCTTGCTTTATGCACCATTTTTAACACTGGTGGCCATTTCTTTTAAGCTCTGCTTGTTTATTTTACATATATTTTCTATGACTAGAATGATGCGCAGGTCAGTAGGGATATGATAGATCCCTAATAGCATGATAGATATCCCTGTATTGAAACTATGGGAAATTCTTCATTCCTCTGTCAGTTTCCTCCCTAGCTAGCTGCTTCTTGTGTGGTTCTGCAGAACCTGTGGTCTTGTCAGCAGAGAAACGAAGCAACAAACAAGGGAAAGACAGACCCTGTTAGAAAATTTTTTTTCTTGGATAGGAAAAGATACTGGGTGCCTAGAAATTCTGGAGAAGAGTTAGGAAGAATGGGTTGGAACAGAAGGATGTGGCTCCATATGAAGTGGGTTGTTACAGATTGAGGCCAAGTATGTTTGAGAGAGTTGAGGCTGGGGGAAAGAAGCTGAACTGAGATGTATGTTTGGAGTAGTGCAGGAGGCAGTGACTGTACGCTTGCACTGATGGAGTGAAGTCTACTTCCATAGAAACAAACAGTTCCTTTCAGCTGTCAGAAACCTTGTGATAAGTGTTAGGAGTTGGGGGGTACGGGAAGGGTGAAAAGACAGAGGGGACAGGTATTGGTAACTGTATGATCACAAGCTCCTGCTGCAGGAATGCTCTTGGATGAGAACTACTGCCAGAGTTTTGAACCTGTAACCCCAGTATTCTTTCAACTTATTCAGTAGCAATAAATCTGATGTAATCTGTGCATACATGTTTGTGGTTTCTCATCCAAAAAGCTCCAAAGAGCTTTTCTATGTAAACACTCTCTCAGAAGAGCTATAACAAGATGAAGAGGTCATTGAGGCACGTGGTTTGAAATGTGGGAAAGACATGAAATATAGCCACCCTGGGAGAGCAAGGAGCAGCTAAAGGATCTTCAACGTGTTGCATGCTAGCATGAGGGACAGAGTGATGGTGGTCAAGACTGCAAGGGCCTTCTTTCCAACTCTTAAAATATCAGTATGATCTGTTTGCTCTCCAGAGATGTTAGTAAACCTCAGACTTAAGATATTCTGAAATATTCCTCATGGGCTGAGATACACCAATCTCTCTAAGAGAGGTAACAGCGTAAGCTTCATGGTAGGAAAACTGCAGAGAAATGTGTAGAGAAACTGTACATTTAGTTAGGATGGATTTCAGTGAGCATAACACTAATGTTCTGGACTGTTTCATGTCTCTGAAGTTATGATGTATTGTACCCAGCATGGTACTCCACATCGTAACTTTTATCTGGGATCACCCAGATATTTTCTCAGTAGCCATTCAGGTCAGAGCTCTGGCCGAGTGAGAGACAACACAGCTTTAAGGAGAGAAAACACCTCTCAGTGATTCCAGAAAGACTTCAGGTCCACTCTGTAACTATTGAAGCAGGGCTGTTTTGGAGTGACATTCAGCAGCCTTCACTTCTAGATATGTATCTGGTTTGGTGTCTTTTGTCTCCTTGTAAGAGCTAGTAGGTGGTACAAAGATAAAGGATCCTTATTTTTTGTGACAAGTATTCCTAGCTGTGGTAACAAACCTGGAGCCTTTCTGATCTCAGAAAAATAGTATTTTAAACTTTGTGTACCAGAAAGTTTTAGATATCAGGTAATTTCTCACAGTTTAGACATAATTCTCAGTAGTTATATTTTAAAACATTAACTCACTAGCAGTAGCTAAGTATTTAGTGGTTTCACAATTTATTTTCTTTCCTGAGACATAACTTTTTCTTAACGCAAATGGAAGTGCTGTCAACTTGAGTGGAAAACCAGCTGTCTGGTGTTCTCCTAGGACTCCTGTTGTTAAATGAAGAGACCATCAGATCTTCGGTGTCAGGCACAGAGAAGTGAAGAACCTTCCCAGAGCAAGGTGGCAGAGAAAGCTTGGAATATCAACTGTGGGCACAAGGTGGTGAAAGGGCCATAAGAATGAGTGCCTTCACAGGACATGAGTCTTGTCAGGACTACTACATTTACAGTATAAGGGTGTTCATCCTGCTAGGACTCAGGCTGGGATTTGAGACTTGGGATTTTAGTAACCTGCCTCTTCAGCTTTAGTTGGAGCAAGCTATTAACAAACATGGTAAGGGAAGCCCTCATTACCATGATAGCTGGTGGATCAGTTCCTCTTTCAAGCTTTGACTGTATCACTGATGGACATTTTCTATTTGTTCTTTTGACATTGCTAGGGATTCTGTGCAGTAAAGCTTTTCCTCCCTTCTTCCCCTCCTTTTTATTTATGTTCTTGAGTGAGAACATAGCCGAGCAGTGAGCTCAGTGCCATGGAAGCATTTTATATTTTGAGCAGAGATAAAAATCTCATTCCTTCTATAAACAAAGCAAATCAACAGATGATGCCCAGGAGAACCATTTCTCTATAGCCATTTTCCTCCAGCTGCTTTCTATTCTGTGCAGCTTGCAATGCGCTTTATGAAATACATGTGTGGCTTTCTGTGTGTGCAAAACACAGGTTCCCTCCAGATAATGACAGCTCCATCATAACAAAACCCCCACATTTCTTTTCTTTTGCAATGCTGTTGTAATAAAATTACTAATAGAGTTGAGATGTTTGGTGGTTTAATAGCATATAGTTTAGCAATGATAGAGGATATGCTGGAGGAGCTCTGCAGTCATAGCTGCTGCTTCACTCTGAATGGGTGTGGACTGTAGTCCATAGGAGGATGAGGGGCAGAAATAATCTGAGCATCATATACATGGAGGCAGGGATGAGGATGAAGAAAAAAACTTGTTCAGTTTACTGCCCTGTATGTGCTTCTATGTGTCCGTGTTAATGAGGAGTTCCTCTCTGGTGCTGCAGTGGCTTTGTGGGTGGGCACAAGTCTGTTGCAGGAATAAGCCTGGTGGCAGGCAGCGAAAAGTGGCCCCTTCAGTCTGTTGGAAGCCCTTGGTTGATGGCATCTCTTGTTTTCCTGCTTTTGAACAGTTCAGATGCTCAGGTGAATGGCAAAAGCTGCAGGGTGTTGGGGGGTGAGGCCTAGCAGCACCATGGGAAGAGATCATGCATGGGCAAGAGCAGAGGGTGCTTGACAAGAAGCCGGTAGATAAAGTGCATGGCAAGGTCTCACATATCTGGACATAATTGCAGGTCAGCCCTTGGCAAAGATGCAGCTGCAAGTGTCTCTTATTTTACCAGCATCTATCTGCTCATCTGCCGCCCTTGATATAGGCTTCTGTACAAGAGAAGGGTGGCTAAGCAGGATGTTCTTAAAATGGGGCCTGAGGGAGTATTATTTATCCTTGCAGGGGCAGGGAAATGTGATAAAAGTTTGAGCATTGCAAGGTTAATGGGCTGTTTTTCTCCCATAAATAATCAGGAGCCTCTGAGATGTGGAGGAACTTGGAGCTAACAGGGGGGCAGTAAAATCTGGCAACACTTCTGGTCATCTTGGTAAAGCATGGTTTAGAGCTGGAGGAAAATACTGTGGCTTTCCATTCAAAAAGCTGAGAGCTTTTATGTAAACACCCTGTAAGTATATATGTATGTACACACATACATATACATTTAAATTTACATATAAGTAAGAAACTAAATAAGCAACAGAACATAACTGATCTGATCCTTCAATAGATCATGCTTAGTGCCCAGAGCAATCCCCTTATACCATCTCTAGTCAAATGACTTTTGGCAGCTAAGGAAATAACCTTGGGTAAAGCCGATACAACTTTTATAACAGGGACATTAGCTATTGACCTGGATTGTATTTTATGACACCACGTTGGTTTGCCTTGTATATCTTCATTCCATTGTTATGTTGTGTGTTTTCGAAAACCTTGCAGTCTCACCTTATCGCACCAGTATCTGTCATCGCAGCACTTGGGATGCAGGTTTACCCTCATCAGCACTGGGTCATTCTCTAAGGCAGATCTGATCTGGACCAGGGTGGGCACATGGGACAATTTTGGTTTAGTTAATTGGAGTGCAAGACAAATGTTTTATGCCATTTTTGCTATGTTACTGGGAGAAGTTAGGTGGTACCTAATCTGGTTCAAAGTTCACTCTTCCATATTAACAACCAGAGCTTGTTTCTTCCAGATCTGTGCTTGGGGTGGTGTGGCTGGGATGGGTTTAATCAGAGGCTTCTCACCCTAAACCTGAATTTACTATATTGTTAAAACACAGTCTCAAGCTTGCTTGAGAGCCCTTCTATTTACTTTAGGCAACTGCTCTAGTAAAGTTAGGGAGCAGCAACGAAAGTTCAGTAGAAATTTCACCGGCTGCCAAATGTACATGATTCAGTTTTTTAAAGCTTGTGCTTGTGAATGTGTTTCCCAAGGTGATTTGCTCCTGTCTGAGCATTTAAGCTTGTAGCATGTGTGGAGCTTGAACTTGGAGCTTTAAGGAAACGAAAGGTAAGCGTTGTAACATTGCTGACTTTTTCAAAGAAGCAAAATATTTTAGGTGCTCAGTTCTTTTGGAAATTTGGATTTGAAGGGGGGTTGCTGACAGTGAGAAACCTTGTCCCAGATGTTGGTGGCAATGGCTGGCTGTTTTTCTGGGTGACGCTGTTTTGTCTTAAATTGTAGAACTTAGGTGGATATCTTGTCTCATTCCTTATCCAAGAAAGTCTGAACTCTTAAATAACCACTGTAAGCTGTTTTACTAGTGCAAGCCCTTTAAATTCATAGTCTGAATTTGACTTGCATTGCTTCAGCCACTTAGACCAGTGATAAAACATTTGCATTTTGCTTTTCTCACCTGAGAATAGTTAGAAATAACTCTCTTACCTTTCAACTTTCACATGGACCATTCTCTGACTGAAAAATGTTGTTAAACATAATATTGATACAGCAAAAGAGCAACCCACACAGAAACCTAAGCTGTATCATAAATCCTTCTCTGAAGTTGCTCACACTGGTTATGTAAATAAAAGGAAATTGATGCTGTTTGCAGATTTGCGATGGGAAATTGTGTAGGGGAAATTGCTCTTGCGTGATAGAAATTGTGTACGTGTATGTGTGCCCATCTATCTGTCCACCCACCCGTCCACCCAGCTCTTTGCTGTTCTGGTTTGCTCTGTAGCTGGCATACATACCACAGAACCACTACCTGAGGCAGAAAATGTCCTTTCTCAAGGTTTCACAGTGGATCATTACAGGGGCTGTTTTGTCTTTTTCTTGCTGAGCAAAGACCTTTTGAGTGAAAAATACACTGCTCAGTTCAGGAGGAATTGCTGTATGTAGTCAGACACTAATGACTTTTGGTTGAATGTGTTCCCATTGCAAACAGTTTGTACAGATACAGTGCACTAGGGGATGTTTCAGCTCCAGTGACTGTTGATCCCCAAGGATGCAGCCAATCCATCTATGGGCTGGGTTTGTTTTTTTTTTTTTTCCTATTTGCAAATTGCATTGCATTTGTAAATAGCTGGTGGCCAAAATCATTATCAATGTGTTAATTTAAAGATCAGTCAGCATTTTCAAAGGGTGGACAGTTTCAATGGCTTTTTCTGAGCAAGCTGGAGGCTTTGTCTTGTGGGCTATGAACAAATTGTTACAAAACACAAGAGAGTTGGTAGGAGTTTGTGGAAGCATAATTAATTGACAATTTTTTTTTTTTAAAAAAAAACATTTTCCAATTTAAAATAAGCTGTTAAAATAATTTAGAGTAGCGTTGTGATAGTCCCTTGACACGCTTGGGTAGCTTTGGGTTAAACATATAAATAAAGCTGAAAGGACTATATTTAGTTCCAGACTGATCCAAGGACAACTAAAAAACTGAAGGTCAAATAGCAAAACGAAGAAAAGAAAAATATAGCCCTTCTTGTTCTGTTCTGTAGCGTGCTGCTTGGCAGCTGTGAAGGTTCAATACTGGGGAATTTGTCACATACAACTCTTTATGATTTGTACTTAAAGTAAAGTAAGTAAGCATGAAGTGTGCTTACTTATTGACAGAAGTACATCACAGGGTCCTGTCATACTGAATCTAGACAGCAGCTCCTGAGTATTGTGGAATTTCTGGGGCCTGGATGTTGAAAGATATGTGAAAGACCAATTAATCAATGATGGCTGTCCCCGTGCTCTGCCTTGAGCCTTGAGCTCTAGCAATTTTTGCCTGGAAGTGAGCTATGTAACTCGGTGCTAAATGGTGGGTTAAGACCATTGCTGGAGATTTCTTTTTTTTTTTCTGTACATGCTATTAAAACTGGCTTTTTTTTTTAAAAAAAAAAAAAAAAAAAAGATTTAGAGGAACTTCAGGTCACTATGGCTTGGGCAAACTAAGAGTTTATGCTTGAGCAGGAGTTTGTTTAAACAGCCCAGGTGCAGAGCTCAATGCTTCCATTTCAGAGGCAAGGCAATGAGCTTCAACCCATCTATGTCAACCTTCCAGTGATGATGGGTTTGTTCCTCCCTGACAGAGAGACCTTGTGCCTGTGCAGAACCAGACACAATCCAAGGTAGAATCATAGTCATAGAATAGAGTCATAGAATAGTTTGGATTGAAAGGGAACCTTCAAAGGTCACCCAGTCCAAACCTCCTACAATGGGCAGAGACAAACTAGTGTCAGCATTAGAATTTGGGAGGGTTTGACCATGGTTCAGCTTATGCAGCACCAGGAGGAGCTGGGAAGTGTTAAGCAGCAGGGAAATCATGGCATAATCACCATCACAGAAATGTGATGGCAGAATGATTTTCATGATTGGAGTGCTGCAATGAATGGCTACAGACTCTTCAGAAGGGATAGGCAAGGGATCAGAAAAGGCTGGACACTCTTCAAGAATTAAATCCTCAAGGCACAGGAGAAGGTAGTCAAATTGGCAGGGAAGAAAACCAGACTGGCTGAACAGGGAGATACTGCTGGAACTCAGGAAGACAAAAAGAACTTATCACCTGTGGAAAAAGTGTCTGCTGCTCCTTAAGGGGTACAAGGATATTGTTAGGTTATGTAGAGGGAAAGCTAGCAAGGCAAAAGCAGAGATGGAACTGAATCTGGCCACTGCCATTAAAGATAATAAAAGTACTTTTACAAATATATTAGCAATAAAAGGAAGGCCAAGGAGAATCTCCATCCTCTACGGGATACTAGGGGAAGCCTAGTGACCGAGCATGAGAAAAAAGGCTGAGGTATTTAATGCTGCTTTTGCCTCAGTCTTTAATAGTCAAACCAGCCATCCTCAGGGTTAGTGAGCTCCTGCTCCATATAGACATAAACAAGTCTACGGGGCTGGATGGGTTCCACCCAAGAATGCTGAAGGAGCTGGCAGAGGAACTTGCTAAGCTGCTTTTCATCATTTATCAGCCATCCTGGTCTAGTGGGCAGGTCCCAGAGGTTTGGAGGTTGGCCAATGTGACACCTGTCTGCAAAAAGGGCAGGAAGGAAGACCCTGGAAACTGCAGGCAGATCCCTTCCCTGGAGTATCCTCTGGCCACTTCGCTCCAGCTAGTTGACACATTCTGATTGCTGTGCTTTTATTAGGGGACTTTGGTAGTACATGGTGTAATTAATTATTTTCATAAGCTTTATTCCCTTTAAACTAGTTTGACACTACCCTTCCTCTCCCTGAATTACTTATGAAAACTTATTCAGTTGAAACTGCAGGGTAGAATCTTGCAGGATAGTGGGTTTTCCAAATTGGGTAATGTATCAAATGTGTGCATTGTATGGACAATGCCTATGCAGACAAAACATTGGCTACCAGTTGGGTGAAGATCAAATGAATCCTTAGCGGTCCTCAGATATGAATGTAAGTACGTGTGGTCCAACTTGGCTAGCAACCTGTCCCAAGATAGATGCATTCAACTCTGAAACTGCAACATTCAGAAAAACTGGCACCTTTTCTTTCATGGAAGCCATGTCTTAGAAATAGTTTTTGCAATTTTACTTTAAATCTAAGATTTGTATGTCAGACATAATGGGAAACAGTGACTTCATTCCAGTTATTAGCTGTTTGTATTTTCTGAATGTATGTCTTTCTCTCTTTTAAAAATATATTTGTGCATGCTGTGTCTAAAAATAAATTAAATTAGAGGCCCAGTAATTAGGACCATCCATTCAGCAGCAAGCTAGTCTCTTTGGAGAAATAAAAAGCAAATTGGGATTGTCCTTAGCAAAAGTTCCAGCTGATGCATCATTTTTGGTCTGGTTGTTTCTTCAGCTCCTGAATTTATCTGATGTTTAATTTTGACTGTGTTTCAGAATAAGGTGTAAACTCAGTTATGGCTTAGAAGACTGGTTCAAACCTTGTCCCGGTGGAGGCTTGTGTAAACTGAAACTTGAGATTTGGCCAACTGAAACTTGAGATTTGGCCTTAGAAGGTTGTGTAAAACACTAATTCTTGCAAATTTGTCTCTTAACAGACATGTTTTTAACAAGTGATTGTTTGCCAGCTTCTTTTTTCTTTCAGTATTACATAGAACGCTTACATGAACAGTGTATCTATCTTTTCATTAGTTTAGTTGTGCTGTTTATTTATAGTTTGATTTCCTTTACCTCAGCATTTTACACATTATCTGCAGGTAATTCTGAGCTCAAAAACTTAGATATGAAAATATATTATTTTTATTTTTTTTAATCACCAGATATTTGTGATTTGGGTGAGGAATCCCTGGGCAGAGCAGGGAGCTCAGAAGTGCCATAGGTGAATGTGGGTACAGCTTTGGTTTTGTTTTGGTATATGAACTATGACACTTCGATGTGCATGCACAAAAGGAGGAAGAGGAGAAAATTTTGTGTAACCTCCATTTCCCTTACCATTGACTACCAAAAAGGAATTAAAAAGGAAAATCTTGCCCTCACTATTATGATATGTTACAACAGTATGTTTTGGAGTTGTTTATGAAGGGTCATTAACCTCACTATCTAAAAGCAAGCAACCAACCAACATTATTCTAACTGCCAAATGCAAGTTAAATGGATGCTTTTAAATTAGTTTTCAGCTGTGAATAACATTTTGTTTTCATGTTTAATCTGTAAGGATGCTCAAATGGCCCAGCTAAATTCAGAGCCAGCCACATCAGGAGGAATAATCTTTACACAATGTGATAGCTAACTGTGCATGCCTTTGTGATGAGGGGAATATACCTTTCCTAACAAAATCAAGTAAGAAATATTTTATCAGCATAGAAGGCTTGATTATGATCTTTATTACTTTTCTGTAAAGCAAGAGCATCACTGCTGAACTCTGTGGAGTTGCTCTGAATTAAAGTGTGAACTCTGAAATACAGAGCAGAATAAATTCACTTTATACACTTTAGCTTGGAGAAGACAAGTCTCTGTGGCAGTCCCAGCAGGATTACTAGCAATCAATCAATTCTGGGGCTTGTATATCCAGCATTGTAGGTAGGCTTGGGAAGCTCATTTTGCAGTAGAAATGTCACTGCTCTTCCACAGAATGCTCCAGTAACAGCCAAGCCTCCCAAATAACCATCATCCCTACTGTTCAATGTGTGTGAACGCTGGAAACAGAAGTGTTGGAGGAATCTTTCGCAGCTCTGGCAGAAAACGTGTCTCTTGGAGGATGGGAGCCCTTCCACTGGTGCAAGTCCTTACTTTGGAAGACCCGTCTCTTTGCTGAGACAACCATCTGGCCATCTCTGAGGGATGGCAGTTTGCAGTGCGGTGCTGCTGGGGGTAGGTGTTATCTTTCCAGGTGGCTAGGAAAGCCTCTTACGCTTGCATGCCATTGCCATGAGCAGAATGCACAACTGCAGGATTTTGCGTGCTTCAATTCACTATTCAAACTCCAAAATATTGTGCAATTATTTTGAGGTGGTAGTACCCTATGCCTGATGACTCTCACTTTTGCTATTCAAGCCATACACAAGTCTTTACATGCTCATAAGTTTTGGGACTTTGAGATTGCTTTTGGTTCTACGTAGAAACCACAAGCTAAGTATAAGCTTTAGTTAGAGCCCTTTATTCATGCCCAAAGTCCACTTCCTTCTGCAGTCATGGAGCTTGAATACTGAAGCTTTCAGAATAATCCAAATAATGAGGGATACATGAAAAAGATGTGAGCTTTTGTTGCCAAGTTTGTTCTTGTGGAAGAGAACTAATAAAACTTTAAGGAAGAAACCTTAGCCAAGTTTTTAAAAGTGGACTGTTTTATTGTGAAAAACAAAACTAAAATGAAAGAAAACCAAAGCTTGAAGATTGAAACTCAGGTTAATTTAATTCGTGTGGCCATTGAAGACTTTTTGGTGAGCTGGAACCAGATAAATAGGTGTCAGATGCATAGAAAACAAAATAATATTGGTGTGTTGGCTATGGGCTGAGCCCTGCTTCCTCCTCTTTGCATGCATGGTATTATGATGCAAGTGGAAATAAAATTGCATGTGATTACATGCTGAGGAGCTTGGCTTTCTGTTTACAGAAATGGGAAAAACGATGAGGAGTAAAGCTTCCTATCTGTCCTTACACAGTCCTGGAAAGTATGTGCTGCAAAAATGTAAGAAAATCAGTCTGACTAAAAATAAAATCAAATTTTTCAGATCTCCAAAATGTTCTAATGAAATAAATACTCGTGCAAATTGCAAAGGAAAAAAGTCACTGCTCCCCCTGAGGTGTGTGCTGTATTCCAGAGCAATTGAGAAATGCATGCTAATGGGAAAAGGGGAAAAAGTTTTCCCCTTTCCTGGACTTTTGATGTAATTATTTAGCCAACACTGGGTGAATCCCTACGTACTCTGAAACTTCAGTCATTTCTGAAATATTGATCTGGAAAGGTCACTAAATTCCAGAGCTGGTGAGGTCAGGGTAATGAGATCAAGTGACAGGCCCAGTGGTACCCACTGATTTAGTTGTTTAGACACTGTAACCAAATCGTGACCTTCTTGTTCTGCAGCCTCTTTGATCTAGCTATGTGAAAACACAGCTGCTTACTGGATATCTCATGTTAGTACGCATGTAGGCGTAAGGGTAACTTTATGTGACATTTACTTCAATTATGCTGGTGTTGGATTGTAAAAATGAGTATCGCCCACCTGCCCAGCCTTCTGTGTTATTCAGAGCCCTGTTTTGCTCTCCATTGGTATAACTAGTGAGAAGAGGACCATGCAGGGGTTATAAGATGCTCCCCCGTCTGACTTATGGGACTGTCTTGCTCCCTGCTTCATTTAGGAGGACTGTTTTCCACCTTCTCCCGTCACTCCTAAAGCAGATGGGGGAGTACCTTGCAGCCCCTGTGTGTCTCCACAGTCTTCCAGAAAGATGTTGGCAGGGGGTGGGTGGAGAAATTACTGCTATTTTCAATCCTAGAAGCTTTGCCTAAGGACTAGCCTTGGATCTAAGTCTCTTCTAACATACAGGTAACTTCAGGTGACTGTGACTGGTGCAGCTTGCAGTGGCAAAGGACCCTCTGGCTCACAGGCTTTGCATGAAAAGACTTGTGGATTCCCCATTCCCATATTCAGTGGTGATTCCTTGATATCTGCTTTCCCCCATGCTTCTGTGTTGAATGCAGGCAATGGTACTGGTGTTCAGCAGGCAGAGTGAAGCATTCAGCATGGGACCCGGGTCTGTCCTGGGCTTCACCTCTGTGTAAAATTGCTTGTGGTATGGGCCTGTTCAGCAATCATAGAATCATGGAATAGTTAAGGTTGGAAAGGACCTTAAGATCATCTAGTTCCAACCCCCCTGCCATGGGCAGGGACTCCTCTCACTAAACCATGCCACCCAAGGCTATGTCCAACCCGGCCTTGAACACTGCCAGCGATGGAGCATTCACAACTTCC
>JASSUY010010131.1:0-15408 GCA_032466535.1 Forpus xanthops
ACCCGTTACCCCTTGTCCTCTCAGTACAGTCCCTCATGAAGAGTCCCTCCCCAGCATCCCTATAGGCCCCCTTCAGAGACTGGAAGGCTGCCATGAGGTCTCCATGCAGCCTTCTCCAGGCTGAACAGCCCCAACTCTCTCATCCTATCTTCACAGGGGAGGTGCTCCAGTCCCCTGATCATCTTCTTGGCCCTCCTCTGCACTTGTTCCAACAGTTCCATGTTCTTTTTATGTTGAGGACCCCAGAAGCTTTCTTTCCCTGCGAAGCAGTGTCTATGGGAAGCTGATGGTTCTCAGTAAGAATAGTCAAACTCTCTCTGTAATAAGGAGAAAAAGAAAGCAAGATATGACAATAGTAGGAATCATGTGGATAAAAGGGTCATCTTGCCTTTGTATTTTTATATCCCCCTTTTTTTTCCCATATAGTTATATTATTTTTCCTGTTACTTTAACTGTATGTTGTGCATGTGTTGCCTACTCTTCTGTGCCTAGCTGCCTTTTTAGTTCCTAACAGGGAGCTAAAGTCAGTCCTTGTCAAGACAAAGGGTTAGACCAAGTATGACATTTTGTAATCATCAGAAGGTGCTTTCAGAAGTTTTTCAAACTCTGAACACAAGAGAGAGACTTTACAGAGACAAAGAGAAACTTGAACACTTTAATAGACTGATACCACTACTGGAACAGAGGCGCACAGGAGGTACAGATACTGGTGCTGCATGTGGGGCAAATGTCATTAATCACAGTGTGTCAGCAGCTTACTCCAAAAGCTAAATGGGGAGGGAAGAAAAAGCAGTGGTGTTAGCTGTTTCACATATACCAAGGCTCTAAATTTTGAAGGTATTTGAGTGAACACTTTGGTGTACAAAGACCACAGAGTACATTAATATATGAAATTGCTCAGCTAACATAATTACAGCTTTAATTAAGTAAGTGATTAAAAAACCAGAAAGGACTAATGTGGTCATCTAGTCCAAACTCCTGCATGATATAGGAATTAATCAGAGAATTCCTATGACCTAATTAAAACATAACTAGGAAAATATCAGATCATGATTTTTATTTTTGTGTGTGTGTTTTCAAGAATCCAATCTTGGCCAACTTCTATAGTGGTTTGAAAAAAAAAAAAAGAAATTGCAAATAATTTTTTCTGAATTGGAATAGTTTCAAATTCCAGCAATATTGACTTGATTTGAACAACCTCTCAATTGGATCTCTTTTCTTGTAAGTACTTCGTGATGTAGATGGTTCTTAATCTTTTGTTAAATTTATCAGACGAATTACTTTGAGGTTTTTAAATTGAAAGGATATTTTCATCACCTTCTTATGGTTTTTCATAACCATGTCTGATACCATGTCAAATAACCATGGCTATTTTTTGAAGTACCTCCAGTTTTTATCTGCCTCTTTGCATTGGTGGCATCAGAAAATATATAGAATATTTCAACATGAGGTATACCAGTAGGAAATCTTAGAATACAGTCACAGTGCAGTTGAGGTTGGAGAATAATCCTGGAGATAGCGTAGTCTGAGTCCCCTGATAAAAATAGGGTCAACTAGAATCGTGTGTGTGTTTATCTGCTACCCTGCAAAATTTATTTATTTTTAATCAGTACATCTGATACACATCAGTATGGGTATTTGTCAGTACATCTACAATATTATCTTGAGGTGGGGGAAAGAGCTCTTTGGATGATAACAATGTTGTTCTCATGGCATGGTCTACAATTTTTGATAGGAGGTGTGAATACCCTGCTTCCACGGGGCTTCAAATATAGGCTTAGAGTGTCCATGTGGAGAATCTAGCCATACAATTTTAAATCCCTGATGTATAAATGTGGTATTGGGGATCTCCCTGAATTTTACTGTCTGGCATTCATGTTCAGCTGATTGTTCTCCATTGCTCTCTGCTCTCAGCATCTTTTCAGAATTCAAGCTTACCAGGAGAGTAATAGCATCCTTTGGGAATGTTGCCAACTACTTTTGTTCTCAATGGTATTAATTCACACTTAGGACCTTAAAAAAGGCATAATTTTTTAGTTATCAAAAATTATTCAAGTTCTTCAGAATTTTAGAAGGAGAGTATTGGTAGTGTTAACTCCCTTTAATCTGGAAAATATATTTTATTTTTAAAAGTAAAACTTTACTGATTATAATCATGAGACACATCCAGACAAACTGAAAGTTTTAATTTGCTATAATATTTATAATAGCTACATATAATAGACTAGAGGTATACTAAGATTGATATTCTGAGTCAGAGGTCCTATTAATCAAGTTTTTATTATCTTTCTCTTCTTGACCAATACAGTGTATATTAAATATATATTTGAGTACTGAGAGGAAGAAATCTGTGTCTCTTATGTTTTAAGGTTGAATGTATGCAGCAGTGAAAGATTTTCTCAGTGAAGAATTTTTTTTCACCAGATGAGAATTTTGCAAAGGGTTTAGTTTCCTTAACATGGTAATGGTGTTACTGGTTATTAATGTAGAATATGAGGCTGCATGCAGAGGTCCTCTTCCCAGTCTCCTGTTCAATAAAATCCCTGTTCCTCGAAGTGTTAGATTATAGAAGGATGTAGGAAGGAAATAAATTAAAGTTGTTAAAGAAAGGATGTCCATCACACCTCTATCAAACATAACATCTCGACTTGAACACAAATATCATTCTCAGGCCTCTGTTTTAGTATTCTGCTTGTTTTTTCAATAGTTTATCAAGCAATGATAGATATCCTTAGTAAGAACGCAATTATTTCTTTTAAGTAGTAAGACTTGTGTCAAGTGAAGGCCTGTTCTGAAATGTCTTCATGTTCTATGATTGTCCTACTATTTCTTTGATAACTGCCTATTTTAAACAGGTACTTTTTTTCCTCTAGATAAATGTAATTTCCTCAGAAAAATAACTGCAGGGAATTAGTAGAACTACACACAGTCCCATCATTTGGATAAGCAACAATATTCTTCCAGTATTACATTTTACCTTTGGCTTCCTTTCTTCCTCTCTTAACATTCAATTTCCCCATTAATTCTGGTAATTTTTCAAGTCATTAAGCATTTCTCCTTTCTCTGGACATTGTGTGAATGGCTGGTATAAATTAAATTCTAGGATGGACCAAGTGCCCTTTGTTTATTTTGATAAATAATTTGTGAAGCTGTAAGTAAGAAATACACATCTTAGAACAGGCCATTAGACACATCTTGGAAGTCTTAAAGCTTCTCAGTGCTTCCTCTAACCTTAGTCTGTTGGGATATTCCAAAGCTTGAATTTCTTTTGACATAATTTTATAGTTACACTTCTATTTTGAATATAAAAGCTAAATATTAATTGTGGAGAGCTCTAAATATCAAATTTTATTATCGCATTTTCATATATTTGTGAGCCATTTACAGATTTCTATAGTCTGCTGCCTAATTTTTGCAAAGTAATTACTACCTGTACTTCAATATTACCATTTTGGTGAGTTTAGGAGTGAGCTTTTAAAGTGAATGTCCAGGTTTTCCCACCTGCTGTATTTTGGTTGCATCACAGAATATTCTCTAAGAAGGTAAGTTATTTTTCATATACTGAAATCAGAACATCCTTTCCAGGATTTCACTTTATGGTGCCCCCACTGCTAAAGGGCTGCCAGTCTGTGGGAGCTGCCTGGCAGTAGTCCAAAATGAATCCCCCTGAAACTCAAATGGGTATTGCTTCACTCCATAGATCTATCACAACTTGTTCATACAGTCCTAAGCAAATTGTTGCAACATAGCTAATTTGAGCTGGCTCTTGATTTTTCTTGCTCAGTTATAGAGGTAGTAGTTTTGGCAACATAACATTGTAAACTGATAAAATGATTTGAAGAACATACAAAACTGGGAATAAAGTCAGGTGTCTTGTCATGCTGTTCAAAGCTGTAAGTGCTCAGCTACATTTCATAATATCATCAGGGATACCAGGGAATCTGTTAATGTCATCAGCTTCCAGTTATCGTCTTAATTAGCTGTGTAGTCTCATTATAGAGTTGGACGTTCTGTCTTGCCTTGCCATTGACAATTGGCATGATTGTCCAGTGATCACTTGCACCAATTACTTCAGCTCACATTAAGAAGGAATTTTAGAGTTCTGTCTACATGTAGTTATGTATGTAGTTACTACTGGAATAGTTTTCTTCTGCACAGAATTGTGCTGAGAAAAAGTAGATTAGCAGCTTGGGTAGTTTCTGGTTATGCTTTTGAAGTAGCTTGTATACCACTGGTTTCCAGGTTGCTGAAGAAAAAGCCTCTGTGGTTGCCGATTAGAAAATCACATAAAGTTGGTATTTTCTGGTTTACTTTGCTACTTTTAACAGTTGCAGAACTTTTTCGTTTTTTTTTTTTTGTTTTTTTTTTTTAAGATTAACACCTATTCATAATTTTGTTTTGTAAGGTCCTGGGAACACTTTTTAAAGAACGATGTGGGAGACAGTTTTCTGTTTTAACATTAATATCTTAACAAAATGCAGATTCTCTCTCTTTCTCTGAAACTAATCAAGAGAGTCCTCTTAAGAAGGAGCTTTGACACTTATGTAGTTTGGAGGAGTTGATGTTTTACAGGAGGAGCTATTAATACCTTTATGGCAATAATGTCCACACAGAAAAATAGATTATTGAAAGGGGTGGGGGTAAAGCTCAAAGCTATTTGGCAATGCTATACTTTGCTTCACCAGTTACCGTAATTTCATCTTAACCTCTGACATATGAGTGTAGGCTCTTTAGGAAGTTAAAAACCCTATCATTAAAATTAAAGTTTGTGTGAACCTGATGCGAAAATGATTGTACTGGGGCTAGACCAAGCACTTACTCAGCCCAAGTTCACATATGTTTGTGTCCAAAATCAGACTGCCTGGGAAGTAGTATAAGAAAAAGATGAAACTTTTCCATAAAATAGGCTTCTACTCTCCAGTAATTTTCAGCTCAGGGTCCAAAGATACATCTTCATATCCATCAATCTTTGTGATTCATATTCTCCTTGCTCTTTTGTTTTGTTTTTTTGTTTTTTTTTTCCCATATTCAAGACCTTGCTTAGCTACAAGTTCCCTCCTATGCAAGTTCTACAGTTTAACTACATGATGTGTGCTATGCCTTGGTTTTCTTCTGAGCCTACTTTTTTTGCAGATCTCTCTTTTTATTGTTTCTTATTTTATTCTAAGACACTCATGTTGTGCAGTATTTATTGTATCCTATACCAGTTACCCTTTTACAGAAATTTTTTAAATGCTTTTTATATTCACAAGACAGCTTGTATGATTGTTTCAAGGAAAAAGGTCATTTGGTTTCATAAGTAACATATAGATTCCTTTGTTGCAAACATCACTTTTAAAAAGGTTGCTTAATTATTTGATATTATCAAGAAACAAAGCACAGAAATGATTGCCACCCTAAGTGAAATATTTGCCAAACACTTTTTAAAATTTGAAGATATATTAAAATATATGTAAAAAAATACTTTGAAAAGAAAATATATCAGGGGAGACTTACACAGATCTTCAGGTTTACAGGAAATATGTCCTTTTTTTGTTTTAAATCTAAGTAAAAGAATAATTCCTAGAAAGATGGAAGATGCTTAAATGCTGTGATGTTGCTGCACTTCCATTTGTAGTGGCAGTCTCAATGCGCTAATTTTGAAATAATCAGTTGGATCCTGGCAGTGTTGAAGGCCAGGCTGGCCAGAGCCTTGGGTGACATGGCCTAGTGTGAGGTGTCCCTGCCCATGGTAGGAGAGTTGAAACTAGATAATCTTAAGGTCCTTTTCAGCCCTAACTATTCCATGAGTCAATGATCTGAGAACTAAAACAACTAATCATTGTTCTTCAGTTAGAAAACAGAACCCTAGGAAGGAGAATTAAAAAGGAGAAAAGGAGAAGGAAATGCATAGGGTACAAAATAAATGTGCATTCCGTTAGTTATACATATACAAAAATTTGAATTTATTTATAAAACATACATTCTGTTATGAACCAGATTTGAACAGATTAATATACAATGTAAAAAAAACCCAAATAAGAATGAAAAAAAACCCAAAACCAGCAAGCAAAAAATCCTGACCAAGCAACCAAAAAAATTTGTGTTTCTTTTGGTGTGAGTTTGAGTTTTGGGGCTTATTTTTATGACTTAAGATATCACTAAGTCAACCTATTTAGATAGTATAAAGTAAAGGTTGAGCTATTTATCATTTATATGTAAATACAAATATTCTACCTTTGTAAGTTTTTTGGGGGGTAAGTTTTAGTCAGTTTTTTTCCGAGAAGTTGAGAAGTGAAAACTGTAAAGGAAAATTGGACTTGTGTTCTAATTGGAATCTTGGTGAAATAATGAAAGTCTTAAAATGATGTTACATTACTCTGTAGACTTAGGTACAAAAATGCTAATTTATTGCTAGACTGCAGCGTCCAATTTGCATTCCAAATCAGACTGCGGAGCTCCCCAAATTAGTCAGTGCCCTCACAGTGTATTTAACCTGTGCTTTTCCTGAGTAGATTCATAACAGTGTGTTTGTATGTGCTTCCTCACATACATACCAATATTGGGTGCTGCACTGTTTTAAGGAGGTCCAGGTTTTTCAATAGTGATTTGAAGTATATAGCTAATTTTGAATATTAGCAATCAGGAAAAAGACTGATGCAAGGACTGTTTTAAATTGCTGAACTGCCCCTAAATTCCTGTTTACCGTGACACTGACAAATAATGGGTAGGGTGTATATAATTTGCAGTGGTTAGTGGTATGCATTAAATTGTGCTCGTATGTGTGTATAAACACAGTTGCATACAAAATGGTAGTTATAAAGATGTTTGCTAGAATATTATAAGGTAATAGTGTATATTTGTTGTTAGTTCCAGATGATACAGATATATGAGAGGGAGGGAAATGAAGAGTCATATTATTCTTAAATGTGCTGATACAGAAGGAGGAGCTGGGGGGGGAGGTGTGGGTGGGTGGGAGAGAGAGTGAAGTAATACAGCATAAAGAACCCACAGGCATCTGGGCTTTCCCACTTCAGTAGCAAATAGGGGGAATTATGGGTTGGTGGTCTGCTTCCCGTTAGGAGGACACCCCTCCATCTGTTTTCAGACCAGCCTGTTTCCAATTTAAAACACAGATTTCAATACAAACCTCAATTTCTTTTCTCCATTTTATATGCTAAGTGAGGCTTATGAATCGGTGTCGCTGCCATAAGGGCTCAGACCAAATTTCCCCCCAAAATTCACAGGCTGTTCATTTGAATACCTGCTTACAGTGGCACACAATGGGCAGCTTTGAGAAGAAAAATTGATAATCTTCACGGAAGAGTAATTTGAATGAAATTACACTTGACAGCCTGTCTCCAAGCAAACAAGGAGAGTGAGGGAGCCTTAGCTAAGCTCTGAGGACTTGCTTAAGCCTCTGCTGTTGGAGCTTCCCAGGGAAAAAAAATCCACACTTTTTCCTACATCTGACTGAAGCTTTTGATTAATTCTCTGTAGCTGTTTCTAGTGAAGAAAGGTAGCCATGGAAGAGAATATGGAAGAGGGACAAACACAGAAAGGTATTGTGCTAAAATTGTTTTCTCTTTGCAAGGAGATGATTATTTTGCAGCTCCTTATTTGCTTTCGCAGCATGATGTAAGGTTTGTGAATATCTTTGTGGCAGATGGGGAAAGATTTTTTATTTATTTTTTTCCTTTCTTTTCATACCATTTACTTCATTTGCCTCTGCAATAGCATTTAGCATTATTATGGTGACTGTTATGTGCTATTTAGTATTAATCTAAATAGTGAATTTTACATCTATGCTAATCTTATTCACAGAATCACAGAAAGCATTTAATGCAACCTGCTTCCCAGACCACTCTTTGTTAACCTTCATTTATTTTATGTTTTCACGCTTGTCTAGCTGGGTCAAGGGAGACTAGTGTGAACTATGAGAGAGCTCCTCACACAATATTTGGAGCCAGTTGCAGTTGATATCTAACAATGTAACCGGTATTTACACCTTGAATGAGAGTCCAGAGTGAACAAAGACATGGGGTATATTTTGAGCATATTTAGGCAGTATTGAAATTTCCTTCTGCCTTTTTTCCCACTGCTGTCTTGTGGTGTGTTGAAGCAACCTTGCTGTAGTGCTAATATTTGCATGGTATATATTTGCATTTTTGCTGAAGTCCATTTTGCACCTTACAGTTGAAATTGCTCTAGCAAGATGTAAACAGCATGTTAAGAGCATTTCTGTTCCACTGTTTCTGGTTAAGTTGAAAATAGCTTAATGTTATTGGATGTGTTAACACTTAAAAATGCAATTTAAAATTGTTGCAGACTGTTTATTGATTTGCAAATCTCTGAGAAATAGAGAGGGTTTAGTCTTTTCTGTTGAGCATTATTCTATACAAGTGACAGTAGAGAAAGGGACCAAGGGTTTTATTTTTTTATTTTAGCTTACTGCAATCACAAAGGGCAATCTTAGTGATTTTTTCCTGCATTGAATCATGTATGCTTTTCATTTTTCCATTTATTTTTAATTCACTTCTATATTTAAGGAGGATTTAAGATCACACATTAATTTGATATAAATTGCCTGTAAAGGCATGTTTTTCTGCACTGATGCCATATTCTGTTTTTCTGCTCCCTGCTCAATTTGCTTTTTATATGTAAATGTCATGCTTTCTCATTATAAGTGACCCATTTAGGCAGAATGCAGCTTTGAATTGTTTATGGTCTTGACTTGGTATAGATGCACATTAGATAGTCATAATAAGACTAAAGGAGGATATATGCGCCCCTTCTCTGTGTGGGGCATACTTATATTTAGAAATTAAAAGATTAGTATATGGTCGGTGATTTCAGTAGTTTCTCTGGTTGAGTTCTATTACTTGCAAGTGCCAGAAATAAGGGAAACTGCAAGACATTTCAGTGGGGTTTTATTTTGGTTTTGTTTGTTTCTGAAGGCAAAATCACTAATCTTGTATGGTTCAAGTTATCTAGTGTGCTTTACACGTATAAACTGAAGACATGCTTTTTTTAAAAAAAGTTTGAATGCATTTTTTCTCCAATTAAAGAGGGTGAATGTTTGACCACTGAATCAAAATGCTTCTATTGTTACTGAATGGTATTGCCTGAAAAAAGAGTGTGAAATTCAAAATCCTTAAATTTTTATTAAAGAGAAAAGAAAAAAAAAAAGCAGAAAAGAAAGTGAATAGTTCTGTATATTAAAAGAACATGTTGTAATTGACAAACTATATCATCATTGTTCACATGATAAACATCTGAACGACCAATAGCCTTTCAAAATTGTGTGATTAATAGTGTGATTACAACAGCTAACACTACTTATCCCCCACCCCCATTTACAATGCCATGTGTTCAGCCTTTTTTTCCCTTTAGTGGTACCCAGCTGTCATCACAGACACTGACAGGGGAATGTTAAGAGCTCACAAATTATGTATATTTTTCCTTATTGGTGGAAGGGTATGCTGCTTAGTTGCTATGACCATACCTAACAACTGGTCATGTCAACATGTCATGTTAAAATTATGCCAGCTTTTAAAATGTATTTAGAGTTTGAATAAAATTATTCACAATTAAGGAAGAAAATTAAAAAATATTTTAATTTCTGAATTTTTGGGGATAGTTGAATGCAGGTTTTGGAATTATAGTGAAGTATAGAAATGATTATGATATCATGGGTCTCTTCAAGGTTTGCGCTTTGCACTTGAAAAATATTGGCTGCTATTAGTATGACTTCATACTTATGTTTTGTAGTTTCTAGAGATTTTTTGCTTTCATTTAACATGATCTATACTTTATGTGATTACTTGGTATCTGTAGTATCAGGTCATCTGGTCTAGCTTTTCTAACTGTAGTGTCCCAGTAATTTTAATTGTAATTTGTATATTCCAATTTTTGTCCTCCCTGTCATCTAGAGTGAGCTGTTTCTTTCTCCTCTGCTTTCTACAAAATCAATGGGAGTATAAATTGTCACTGCTTATCAACTCGTATGCTCTTCACAGCAGATACTTTGAACCTCCCACTGAACAGCATTACGTCTTCTTATCAGCCATGATGGAAGTGAATAGTTGCCGTTCATAAGTACTGGAAAGATAGCTGCAATAAGAGGCTTGCAGATTTGAAAATCCTGTTATTTTAGAGAATTTTATGCAGGAAGGTACTGATAAATGCAAACATATTTCTTACCATAGTGGCTCCAAATAACGATCTTCTGCCCTATGCAACCTCTGTGTGTTCTAATGTTTAACACTTATGATTTGTTAATGACTGTATCTTGGAAAATTGCCAGTAGGGAAATATGTTTCCTGAAAATACTGATTTTCTAGAAATTGTATCATTTGTGGTAATGATTGGGAAACAGAAATGGACATTCCACTCCCCTTCCCCTTTTCTTTCTACTGTTCTTGAAAATTTTGTTTCTTCTTAGGATCAGTATCCTTAATATGGTAAACTGAGATAATGCTGCTATCCAGCAGTTTTCATATATAAAACTGCAAAAAAATTAACCAAAAATAAATTTATTCATTAATTTTCTGTTTTGAAGTATTAGAAGACTTGTTATCTTCCTTTTTTTTTAACTTGACACCACATTACCTTCACTTGCAAGCCAGTATAGGTTGGAGAGGTTTCAAAGGTATTTGCTATATAGCTGCCTGTAGCTGTCCAAGAACTGAAAGTGTGTAGAAAGTCTGGCTGAAATGTAGGCTATATGTGAACACTAGAATATATTGTAATAAAGTAAAAGTCATAACATCCTAGAAATATCAACCTGTTCATAATTTCCATAAAACTGACATTATGTTACTTGCCTAGAACTGTAACATACTGAGAGCTTTGACTGCAAATTTGCTGGCTGGAAAACCCAGGGTAACTAAAGCTCGTAATTTATTTGGTTTATTTTTCAAAAAATTATCAGCTCCATTTAAAAGCAGAAGTTTCACTGATGTCTTTAGGGATGCATACTAATTTTGAATACCTCATGTATAAATTTGCATGTGTCAGTGATTGGTCTCAGCTGCTAGTATTTGAAAGACAATGATGTCAAACTATTCGCTTTGCTACGTGGAAAAATGTATCAGTGCAGTTCCTGAAGAATAGATCTTCCCTCTGAGAAAGCACTAAGATTGTAATGATGTCCCCAACCCCAGTCCTTCGTTCCAATAGAAAACTTCTCAAAGGGCAGGCAATGCAATTTTTTTGCATTGTGTGGGACTTGGTACAGTGGAGATTGGGGTAATTCATTCTCATTCCATATCTATTTCAGAAAAAAGAAACATTCTGTAGCACAGTAAGGCATACCATTTGCACTAAATTGAAGATAAATGTGTGGGTTTAAGGTTCATCCATAACTTCATTTTGTGTTTTGAATTTCTTTATAAAATAAACTCACTGGAGTGGATGGAGCATCTGTGTTTGTACGCTAGTAAATATGAGGAAGAGCTAAATTTTCCAAGGCTATCTCAGCTGTAGTAAACCTAACAGAAAAAAAAAACAAACTTAAGGTTCCACTGGTAGGATAGCAAAAAAGAAAAATAAAATTGTGAAAAGAAATGCTTGACTCTAGAAAAAAATTAATGTGTGTATTTGATCTACATTGATGAATTAAGTGGTTTTGTGGCCTATTATTGAAGCTTTTTTGTTTGTTCCACAGCATGACAGCAAAGGAGAGCTTTAAGCAGAGTTTTAGAAAAAACTCCTAAGGAGTCTAGGATGCTATCAGTAATATGTACACAGAGTCTCTACTTGAATTGCTTCCTCTTGTGTCAGTGCTTCTTGGAAAATGGCAGACTCTGAGTTAGTGGATACTGTAGACTAGACGAAAGAGAAGATTTTTATTTTATATTAAGATATAGACCATCAGCCAAGTCAAAGCACTGCTGGCGTCTTTTGCAAGTTAGTCTTCTAAATCTTTTTATTTGCTAGGAGAGAACATTTGACCTGTTTCTTATTTGACTATTTTTAGACAGTTCATGAAAATAAAAAAGAGCAAATCTTAATATTTTGGACTTTCGTGGGTGACTATGCTTGTAAATAAGGCCAAGAAGTTATTTTCTTCCTTAATGTAAATGCCATGCTACCATGAGCCATGCTTGTATCTTTAGTTGATTTTTTTTTTTTTTACATTGTCAGTATTCTGTCCAGTCTTTTAGGGCCCCTGAGCTACAATTAGTTTGGTGAGTAATTTGGAAACAGTTTCTAAATTTATCCTTATAAGTAGGAAGTAGCAAACATTTGCTGGCTGATGTTCTTCATACAAAACCTGGATTTGCAACATTTGATTCTTAAAGAAAACATGGTAGTGAGAGGTCAATCTCTATTTCCTTTGGAAATGTATTTTCAATTCCACTTTTAGTTCCCAAGATTGGATTTCTGTGTTCAGATTGGATTTTTACAGGTCCCTTCAGAGTAGGATGCTCTTACCTTTCACCATATTTAATGTTGCCTGTTCTTAAAAATGTGTGTCAGACAAAAATCTCACTTGACAACCAAAGAATCATTATCAAAGTAAATAACTTTTCTTCTTGATCAATGTCAAATATGGAAGTAAATTTTGGTATCTGGCAAAATACACCACTATATTTCTGTTTAATTATCCACAGTAGTTAATCAATAAGGTTTATTAAAGAAAAATGTAATAACATTAAATATAAAATTGAAGTTAATTGTTCCAAATTGTAAGAGTTATTCTGCTTCATGTAGTAACATTAAACTACTTTTTTTAATATTATTATATTAAGAGAAGTGAGTTCCAGAGCTGTAATTTGAACATGTTATTATTCAATACATTCAGCTTTTAATCACAGATAATGATGTAAATAAATTCAGTCTTTCTTGCTTATTTAATCTTTAACATTGAAATGTCTCTGGGAAGAGTAAAAAACTTTGTGTTTCTTAAAGGCTTAATATCCTGCCAGTCAGAGGCATGAAAATCCAGGATTAATAGGACCTAATTATACTTTTATATACATTCTCACAGGGTAAAAAGTATTACTGCTGCCTTAAGGCAGACGGAATCCTCAATTTAACAAGTAAGAATTTAAGTCTTCATGGTATTTTTGACACTTGTATGTCAGTTTCATAAACTATTTTAGAAATATTTCCTAAATAAGAGATGTAAACAGTGAATATATTTAAAAAAATTAAGTTATACTAATTCTTGAAAAAAAACACTATATCAAAACAACAATATAAATTTATAAAAAGCTTTTCCTACAGTTTCTGAATGTAATGGCTCACTTTAGGGGGGAAAAGAGTATTTTGCAGTTCTAATTACTCTGAAAAAATAAGCATTTGTTAATGACAAAACAATACTGCAGATATAGCAAAAGTAAATTTGATTCAGCTTAGTATTTAGGTTCCTTTTGGACAAGTATTGAGGGATTAATAGGTAAAAATGTATTCATTCTATATTATGAAAATGCATTCATTTTAGATAAGTACCTTAAATAATTTTGTAAGTGCAATTTTTAACCTATTTGAATTGCCTACCATTGCACTAACATTCAAGATGGAAGAATGGATGGAATACTGATGGCCTTACATAACAACATTTGTTTTCTTGAAGCAATAGCTTTGAACTGGTAATTCTTCCTATATAAATAGATGACAGTACGTTTTTTTTTCCTCCTAATAATTCTATATGGAGAGTTTAGCAGAAAATAAGAAAGAACTAAAACAAAACACATTTTTTGGCTGGTCTACTTCAGATTATAGACACATAATCATCTGATGACCATTGAACATCAGAATGTAGAAAAGGCAAAGGTGTAATATTGATCTTATGTAAAATATTTGTTCAGTTTATATTCCATTGATGAATCCCTTTAAGAATTTTCATCCAATTCGTGCAACTAAAATGCATAATTGCTGCAGATATTTTGCTACATGATTGATTCCTGACACAGGCCAGCATGTCCACATTGATGTGTTGTCACAAATTTTTTGCGGGGGGGGGGAAGGAGGAGGGGGCGGGAGGGGAGGCAGGGAATTGCAGTTTTCAGCTCCAGTGTGGAAGGAATGTGGGATAAGTCTTGTCATTTTCTCAGCTGCAGAGAGATCAGACTCAGAAAATCAAAATTGTGAGAGTCAAAGATAAATATCAAATAGGGATTAACTGTCAGAATTGTGAACATTTGTACACATATGCTCTAAGGCCTTATGAAGCAAGGGCTCTGACGTATAAAATTGCTTAAGTATTCTGTTAGCTTGTCCATGCCAAGTCATTCTATAATACACTAGTCTCAAGAGGCTAAATCTTCTCTCTTCTCCCTCCCCCTAATATTTTTATCTCCTTCTTATTAGTCATCATGTAGGACTTCAGTAGTCCTCCCAAAATTTATATTACAACCATCTGGAATAGCATTGTTCCAAATGACAGTTGCTAAAATATCACCAACTACTACTCTTCTCTTTACATTTATATCTCTGATAGTGGACATGTGGAAAGTTTCTGAATAATTTTTATTTGGTTCACACATTAAAAGGTTTTTTTTTTTTTCCAAGAAATGAAACCAGTATAACTTTGTACAGCAAATAGATATCACAATAAGTTTAGTATCAATTAAAAATAAAAAAAAATTATCTTTTTAATGTGGTGTGAGGAAGCAGCAGATTTGCTACAGTTCTCGTATAAAACTAAATTTCAGCGAAAGGTGAATTTGCTGCACATTTGACATGTAAGATCTGCAGGCAGGTGCTACTAAAAATAAAGTTCAACTAAAATATAGTATTTGGAGTTCCAGTGAGCATTACTTGCTTGTCGGTATCTTGTCATTTGTACCGTAAGTGTGTGATTTGTAAAACATAGGTCATTGTGACTGCCGTCCTGCTTTTCAGTTTTCTGTGGAAGCACTTTTTTTGACACCTGGAAGGCATGGAAATAAAATTCTACAGCATTTTAAAATTTCTTCTGCAATAAGGAGGACAAGTGCTGCATGTTTATTAATTAAGTCACAACTGGTCACACTCTGCTTTTCAAACTGCAGCAGAATTTTTTCATATAGGTAAAATTGGACATTAAAGAGGAACTTGAAGAGAGCATTGAAGCATAGTGAAGTGATTAAGCATGGATTGCTTTGCATTAAGGCACAGTGGGAAAAAAAAGTAAAGATGATTGTGTTGATAAAGGTTGAAGAAAAGCAATATGATAAAAAGAAGAACAATAACTATAATTTGAAATACTTTTGGCAGTGTTCATAAGTTTGAAATTGATATGGAAATAAAGGAAGGCAATATTAAAGTTAAAAGAATGAGAGTTACTAAAATTTGGTCTTTCAGAGAAGACCTATAGAGGGCCTTGATGAAAATTTTAGGAGTTTCTTAAAATATGAAATGTGTTTTAAGGCAGAATATTTTTAAATTACTTCCAAATATTTACATTTTAATCTTTCAAAAAAAAAAAAAAAAACCCCC
>JASSUY010010132.1:0-41693 GCA_032466535.1 Forpus xanthops
AAAAAATACATACAGTTTCGGTCATACAAGGAATAGAACTTAATTCTGTGTTAGTCTTTTTATTGACACGGATCATAGTTACACACCTCCCATCTCCTTCTAAGTATTTTTACCTTGGAAAATATCTATAACATTTATATTGTATGGTGCAAGTGCTCTGACAAGATGGATGGGAGTATGAAGGAGAAGCACGAAGTGGAACAGCACACAGCTGGCTGCAAATGATTTGGCTACTGTTTGGTGCTTGATATGCCCCACTGGATTCCCAAGCAGCAGTCTGACCAAGTCTTTTCTGTCTCTTGTGTGGAAGTGATTTATGAGGGGAGAAAAGCATTTATCAGAAGTGAAAGAGTTAAAAACGGGAGTTCACTGCATTTCTAAGTGTATTCTTATGGTATCCTATTTAGTTACTGCAAACTGCTGTAACCCTTGCAGTACTTTACAACATATCTGTGTTGCTTTAGAAATGATGCTCAGATGGCAGGATTTTAAAGTGTCACAGGAAAAAGCTCTTTTGTTTTTTCCTTTCTTAAGCATGAGTCAGACAAGCCTGCTTCATGCAGCGTTGTGGGGCTTTTCTGATCTCTTGGTTGGTTGGGTTGGTTGGTTGTGGTTTGTTTTTTTTAATTGTTCTTGTCATTAAAGAAGGATCTGGAGTTAAAGGGAAAAATAACGAAGGAAATACTTTTTTAAAGTGGTGGACTGTGTTGCATTTCAAATGTTTTGAGTGGAGCAGTTATCAGGAACAAATCCAGGAATGTCTGTAAAGCTTCAGGAAACACGTTTTACATTCATGCATGTTCAGCTTTCAGACTGATGAAATGTGTGGAATAGTGCAGAGCCCTAGATAGTCTGAGATACTTCCAAGATATATTTTGGGGCCTTTTATGATAGACACCACTGCCGTTCGTTGTACTCAAGAACTATACAATATAGGTGAAATTAACTTAACTGGATTTTATGCAGATTTTTGCCATGTTCTCATGCAGTTCTCCCGGGTGTCAGCTATGTACAATATTGCTCATGCTGGCTCTTGAAGGCATTGTCTTTTTTCCGTGTAGGTATTCTTAATGTTGCTGTGTTGGCAGCTGCTGTATACTGTTCTGTGAGGGTTGCTTGAAACCCTAGACCATTTCTGTGGAGCAGCAGGCAGCCTGGGGTGTCAGCTTCGTATTCACAGCTGGTTTGCCTTTATGCTTTCTTTCCTCATAGGTTTTGTACTTTCTGCCCATGTTGTGTATCATATGTTTTCATGGCAGTAAACGTCAGATATCGGTCTGTTAGTCTACCTTACAGCACTAGGTTGGCCTTTTGGTTTTTGGGTTCTTCCAAAATGATTTTTGTATGAATTAGTGGAGTAAAATAATTCTCCTGTTGTATCAAATATAATAATAAGTAATTGCACAAAGGCCAGAAACTGTTGAGAGGCTTTGAGCATGGTTCCCTTTTCTGGTTGGTGGGGTGTTTTTTTTTGTTTTTTTGGTTTTTTTTGGTTTTTTTTTTTGTTTTTTCTTAAAGCAAACTTGACAGAAATTACTTTTTTGGGTTCAGTAGAACTGATGTTCTCTCTTCTCCTTTTGAACTCTGCTAGCATTTAACCAAAGTTATCTTGACAGTTTTCGAGCTCTCTCTGGATTTACTGAAATCAATGTGACTCTCAGTCACTTGACAGGAATTGGTTCAATTTGCAAGTGTGAAATGGTTGTTGCCAGCTATAAGTACATAATATATCTAGAAAAACAAGTTTTATTTTTAGGCCGGTGACAAAGATACTTTCTGCTACACACAGCACATGTTTTTTAAGTGGAAAATAAGTCTGAAGGATAAAAATCTCTAAATTTGGATAAAGACTTTAAGGTTCACTTTATTCAGTGTTGTGACTCATTGATGAAACATGTAGATCATTTACCAGGTACACTTGATAGTTAATCAATGATTCTCTGCTCTATTCACCAGCATTATTGATATTTAACGTTTCAGATAAATCTTACCTATTTCATCTGTGTTATATTCTATAATTAAAAAAAGAATTAACGATTTGTCCAAAATTACTTTATAGACTGACATTTAAGCAACTCAAACTGTGGACATTGAGGTTCAGGTTTTGAAGAGCTTTGGAGTAGCAATAATATCTCAGTATCATGTAAGTTGTGGTTTAGCTTTGTTAAATCTTAGTAACTTTTAATTCTCTTGAAATTCTCCATGGCTTTTAAGATAGATTCATAATTATTTTTTGAAAGATCTTAGTAATCAGCTTTTTTTCTTTTTCTATTGTTGTTATGTGGTGTAACACACTCCAGTTTGGAGGTGGATGCATGTCAGAAGTAATTCATACCTATACTCCATATCTCATGCAAAGATGCTTTTGAGACTTTGGTGAAATGCAGTTTAGTTTTAGTGGGTTTGTAGGGACTTCAGTAGTTGTAATTTCTGGTATTTTCAGAACAATTTAGGCTTTTCAGCTTCTATAAGCTCTTTGAAGTCTTCAGCAGGAAACCCTAGATGATAGGAAAATAGTTAAACTTCCACTAATACTTAAGTGTGAATTAGTATGTCTGAGAGATGTTAAACTACAGGCAGCTGTTCTCTACATAGTTATCCATCAATTTCTAAGGGAATAGAGAGTTTCTGCTTGTTTGTGTTGTTTTGGGTTTTTTACCTCCAAGAGTATCATGTTGTTGAAGCAAGTGCTGTTTTAGAGTTACTGAGCATGTGTTCTTTCCAGGAGAATGAAAATATTACTTTGTCATCACACCAAGCATAGAGTTTGTGTATGCTATAGTATTTTGTTAGAGAACTTGGATTAGGAGAAAATCTTTTCTGTGTGTATGTAAAGCATTAATGTGCAGTTTCAGTCAAACACACAATACTAAAACTTCATTCGTACATCTATTAGCAGCATATCCAATACTCCAAGTACAGTTTAACAGCAGCTGTCAGTTAGACTGACACATGACTGACAAAAATATCCAATGTACTAATGGGTCAGATATTTTTAACCCAATATTCAGTATATTTGAATTTGTCTAAAATGTGATTATTCTGCAGTTGGATGTTTTAATAAATCCTGTACTAATCTTCACTTATTCTTGTCCCAACTTCCAATTCTAAATTTTAAAAGTTTTTTGTCATGCTTTATAAGGAAGAACTCTGATGCAAAGAAACAGTGAAGACTTCTGTGAAAATTTTCCTTGTCTGTTATGTATTCATGCACCTTGATGTAACTCGAATACCTGGGCTCTTCCTTCTCTTTGCAAATCTGGGATCTAAACAGACTTGTTGCATGCGTTCTAGGAGATAATGGCTGACAGCAGTAATCCATGCAGGCTAGGTTAAACCTAGCTCAGATGTGCCTAGCACTGTTATAATCTACCTGGACCTGGCTGAGGAAGGGCACAAATACCCTCAGTGGAGCAATAGATCAGTGCATATGAGAAAATGTCCTTGTTGGCTAAAAAGGTGTAAGATCACTGTGCAGAGATTGAAGGATAGGTGGCTGATTAGTGTCATTAGTATCTCATTTATATGTAATATGCAAATGCATTTCATGTAAATGTCACGAGATTCCTTTTTGTTTAACTGGCTAAGCTCAGAGTACTAAGAGTACCTGAGGAAAGAAGGGTTATGGTATCATAAGCTCTAATTATAAACCTCAGTTATGATCCTTCTGAGCCGGTCTACCATTTTTGTAAATGCTTCCTTTCTCTGCATAAAACCAGAAGTTTTCATTATGTTGTCTTCTTACATGAACAGTATTTTAATAAGAGTTCAAGTGGAACTGGAGCTTGGGGTAGTTAACAACAGTAGCAACTCACCGATGAACAGTGTAAACATGCTGCAACTTTTTCTCAGTGTAATCCTAATACCAGAGCTGGGAACAGAAAAAATAACATCTTTTTAACTGCACCAATCATTTACTTTGATGGAGAAAAACAAAGCCACTGCCAAAATATGCACAGTATCGTTCTGACGAATGAATTCCTAATGAAACCAGTGATAAAGTGTGGTCCTTCTACTGGCAATGACAAATTCTGTTGACTTCAGTGAGGTCAGGCTTGTCTCTCATGACTGTGAACAGTGCAGGCAGAAAAGGCAGCTGAAAGCCATTTTTGCATTTCACAGTCTTCGGGATGCTTTATAGCCCTTTTTAATGCAGAGTTGCTTGAAAGAGGATCATGTTAAGTGCCAAGAACTGCCCCATTGTGTGCTTGGAAACAATTTCTGATCTCTGAAGAAGTGATTAGTTGCAAATAGTGCACCGTATCTGTAGTCTTTATCACCGTTGTTTCCATAATGTGCAGGATTCTCTGTGTCTTTTCTACAGAGAGGGAACTAAAACTGACAGCTTTATGTATGAGTCATGCTAGATAAAAATTTATTAGGAGTCACAATATAGTTAGTATCATTTGGGATATTATGTGCCTGCATAAGTCACTGTATAAAGGATTAAAAGCCTAAAAAATTGTTAATAATAAAGCCCCTAGATCTAGTAACTTTAGAGATTAGAATTAATTGAATTAGTCTTTGATCTTGGCTGTTAAGTTTTAAAAGAAAAGTTCAGTAGGCATTTGCTGTTCTGTATTCAAAGACACAGCTATTGCTAAGTATATATATATATTGCATCTGTACAATCATCTGTATAGCAGAAAAAAACAGATCTCAGAAGCAAAGCTGAAGAGACATTTCCATCTTTGTGTCAAGGCAGTCAGAACTGAAGGGGTTTTTGTTCAGAATTTATTCTAGTAGGTGTGTCTGCTCATGGTGGTGTTGGGGTAGAGGAGATATGGGGCTAGATGAGCTTTGAAGTCCCTTCCAGCCTAACCTGTTCTGTGATTCCGTGATAAATGTTTGCCAAATATCTTTACTAGCTGATGAGGTGGTAACAGTAAAAGATGGTGAAAACTTTGTATATGGTTGTCTGAACATTATTATTACATAGATTAAAGTAGCACCTACGTTATTCAGTATCTGTCATCAGCTAATACTAAGTATTAGCTGCTGAATGCTTACTCCAGTTGCTCTGCTGTCATAAGCTTCATGCAGATAGTGAGATCAGAACCATTTATTCAGGATCATTATTTTTATGTCAAATCTGTAAAGCCATTCTATTCACATCATTCCATCATCATATTTGTCTAATGTAAATGCCCTCAATTTTATTTTTCAGTTACACAGCTGTATATGGAAGGTGTAATGCTCTTAGAAAAATCCTGGTATGATAGTCAAAGGAAAGCTCTGTCTCCTGCTACTTTCCTTACTGTATCAGAAGTGGTGAACGTGTATCTTCTCAGCTGCTTGCTTTGCTGAAAGTCATGTTTTTGCAGGTAACTTCTTATATGTATATATATTTTAAATAATAGAGAAAAGCTGTAAGCACTCATTCATTGCTGAGTGAATGTGGCGAATCCCAAACACAAATATTCTTTCCTGTCTCACGTGGTGCTGTTTTATCTGAAGAGGTTTACAAGTACCAGGAAAGTTTAAGAAAGGAAATGCAAAACCAAAGCTACAGGACATGAATATTTAGGACACAGTCTTGGATACCTGTGCCTGTCTGAGGTGTAATATGCTACTTGGTGGTATCTTAGGGACTTTGAAAACCTTTTAAAGTGTCTTTAATTATATTCCTTGCCTTTCAGTTTTGCCTGCAGTGCATCTCCAAGCATGTCTTTGCATTTGTATATGCCTGTATGTGACAGTAGTATTTATTAAATCCCTGCATTATCTTTGCTGTAATAATTAGTAAAGCACAATGAATATTTCAGAATGAATAATTTATCTCATTAATTTATCCTGTTAAGTAATATACAGATGAAATGCAACTCCCTCCCCCCCAGTTTAAATTATGGCTTAGTTGCAGGTGTCTCTGTGAAATGTAGATTCCTTGGCCTTTTCAGTTGTAAGGATGACTTTTTTCTTCAGATGAGTTGTAGGATAGTGTTGTTTACTTCGGTGTCTTTAATGCTTAGCTGCTTATTAAGTTAAATATTTTGCCACATTTTAGATGAGCTTCAGTACCTGGCTGAATTAAAATTTCCATCAGCAAAGAACTGTGTCTTGGCATCAAGAGAGAACTTAATTGCTATATTCAAACCTATAAGGGGGCTTTTATTTCACATTTTTCTATATTACCTAAACATTGAAGTCCTCTTAAGCTTCATACTGCTATACACAAGTTAGCTATGCATCAACTGTATGGGAAATGCAGATTCTGGGAGGCTAGGGGTGAGAGAGAAGAGTGCCATGTAAGTGCTAACCGGGTTATGTTTGACTAGACTGACTTGTAGTCTTTAAGACTTAAGTCAGCAAGTCAGTCCTTGCTTAACCTCACTGTAGTTCCTACTGTATTATTGCTGCGTATTATGCCACAAACAATGGACCTTCTGTGCCCAAAATTGTGTGTGGTGGTCCGCGCACTGAACTGCTCCTGCTCCTGTCTCGTGACAGTGCCTAAGTTGGCTGTACCCAGTCTCTGGAGCTCAGTGGGAGTCACAGGGCAGAGCCCAGCAGTCTCCAAAGGCTTCCCACATAGCGTCCCTAGCTGATCATTAAAATAGCCAACTCAAGGTACATTTTTGGATGAGCAGGTTTTTACCTGTCATACTTGAGTGTGAATTCTGAATGGAAAAGTACTATCTTCACACAACTGTATTTCTCTGAAACAAAGCTAGATTCCCTCGTACATACACTTGATCAGCAAACTTAGTAAATATTGGGTAAGGAAGAGGCATAAAAAACCTGATTTACCCTGACATTAATAGGTAGCATTCTCTTTGGCTTCGGTGAGATTTGTGCCTGCCTACTGACGCCAAGTTTGCACACCATGACTCATTGTGGCATTAAGTAATTATGACATGGGAAATCAGAAAAAGGTACAAACCGTCAGCAGACTTTTCTGATGCATGGGTATCCTGGAAGTGACTGCTGTTGTGGCTCTCCCCTTTTTATACTAAAGATATTCCTTTGGGTTGCATACTGAAGTCTGAATTGCTCCTGTGATTACCACTCACTAAAACATAGTCTGTTGATATCTTCCTGGGAGAAGAAGAAAAAGAAAAAAATACTCTAAAATTGGAGGTACTGACCACTTTGATCATAGCTGATAGAGGTAAAGTACTTAGGTCTAATGAAAGTCCTTTAAGTGATTGGCAAATATAATAGGAGTATAATAGCCTGCAGAAATTGAGGTCAACCATTGATGCTATCCCTTCAAGATCTAATAGGAAAACATGTATTTTGGTCCTGAAAGAAAAGTGGTTAACATCAATCCAATCTATGGTAAAAATATGAAAGAACTGAAAGAAATGGTGCCCTGGTGAAACTGTTTGGTGTGGCTAGTGACACTTTTACATTTAAGAACAAGAAACCTTCTAACAGTATAAATCTTGTGCAGCTCCTTTACATTTTACTCATTTATAAAAACTCTTACTCAGTGGAGCAATATCTGTAGGTTTTTATGTCTTCACCCAAGCAAAGTGAATATGTATGTGTTGTGGTTTAAGGCTCTAAGCCACGCAGTTTTCTGTCTCACTCACTCCCCCCTCTTTCTTCCCCTCACTCCCAGAGGGATGAGAAGGACAATCAAAAGAATGCAACTCCCTGTCATGGGTTGAGATAAGAACAGTTTAGTGACTAAGATATAACACAACCCACTACTGCTATCACCAATAATAATAATGACAGGGCAAATACAAGGAAAGAGTACAGCAGCTCACCAGCTATATACCAAGCCTGACTGTGCAGTGCATCCCACACACACCCTTCCGGGTCTCTGCCCTCCATTTTTTCATCCTGGGCATGATGTGCTGTGCTATGGAACACCTCTTTGGTCAGTTTGGGTCAGGTGTCCTGTCTCTGCTTCCTCCCGGATTCCCCTCCTCCCTGGCAGAGCATGAGGCTCAGAAAGTCCTTGGCCAGCCTGAACATTACCAAGCAGTAACTGAAAACACTGGTGTTATCAGTGCTGTTCACAGGCCCAAAGTCAAAAACACAGCACTGCACCAGCTACCGAGAAGGAGAAAAATGACTGCTGCTGCTGAACGCTCAACAGTATGGTACTGTCTGTATGATCATACATATATATGACTATATATTAATAAAATCAAGAAGACAATAGGCATATTTTATATTTGAAGCACATTAAACAGTAAAAGGGCTACATGAAAACAATTAATGCAAAATTGAATATGCAAACTAGTGATACAAGAAAGCCTGTCACTTATGTCAGTTAAAACCCCTCAGGCCTGGAAGGCAGTTCACCAGAACCAGAGAATCTCAATTTTCCACATGACAGGCTATCATCTCATTTACAGTGATGTTTTAGTATTAAGACATCCTTTGTTTTAAAAGGAAAAAAAAAAAATCCAGGTTCTAATGACCAAGACTTACATTAAACAGTACTACTGTTTCTTCCTGGTACTGCTTTTGAACTGCAAAGTTTCATTTAAGAGAAAGTTTCATGATAAATGTTTCCAGTGAATGGTAGTCAGCTGTGATTTTTCTTCATGTCATTGCAGTAATGCTTCTTATGTACATTGCTGACACCTTATTTCTGAAACATACTTGAACTTGTTTGAATTGTTCTTTTTTCATCTGAAAGGCAATGTCAAACTGGACCCTGAAAAAAGATGCTACAGTAATAGGTTGCATAAAATTGTATTAAGTTCTTTAGGAGCAAATATAATTAGAAATGAAGTAAACACCAGTGATGTTCCATGTCATCCTTATGATTTGAAGCAAGTGAGGCTCAAGTCAAATGGCTATACATAGCTTCTTCTCCAAGTCTGGTTATTGAAAAAATCATCATCCACAAGGATGTGAAAGCAGTAAGCTGTTTCGTGAGGTTTAGAAATGTCTAAATCGTTCATACAATTATATGATAAAAACAAACTTTAAAGGGTAAGTCAACTGCTCATAGGATAACTCGTTATGATTCTGCAAAGTGTGACCTCTTAGCACATTGGTGGGTACAGCCTAAGTGTAAAAGTTGAAGGGAGCCCACATACTGTCCTCTAAATTCACTTCCCTTTTCCTCACTCTGCTACGATGTTGCACTTGAGGAGACCTATGGCTATTTTATTCTGCATTTCAGTTAACTCCGTTAATTCAGGGGCTGAAACTGCTGATTTGACCATGAATTGCAGGGTGTAATTTAGATTTGTTCTAATGCTGTTAAAACTTAAGGCAGGGTCTGGGGCTGTTTAAACACTGTCAAGGCTGGAGGATCAGGAATGTTTTCTAATTAAGTTTTTTTGTCTTTCATCTTTGCAAAGCAATAGCAGGCATTGACCCAAGATAGCAGGAAACAAAACGTAAAAATACCCTGAGGTGTAAACTCTGCTAGATATATAAAGGTTGTACTAATTCTTATGCAAATTCCTTCATTTCTAATAATAGATAAGTATTTAGATACTTAAGTTAGAAAAAGTAAGTTAATGGGACTTGGCAATAAGCAAATGTTAAGCCTGATTGTTTACAACATGTGTAGCATTCCACTGGCACCTGAACTGGGTGCTGGGGAGGCCTCCAGCAGTATCTGAAATAGATGAGTAGTTATTTTAACTTCAATGGGTTACCTCTTCAGTGGCCATCACCTGGTAAGTAGCTGTTTAAGCTCTTGAATTCTTTTTTTCTATCTGTTTAGCATTTTGTCCCTTTCATTGATAGGGTGGAGCTGAGAAAATTCTCTTTTCTGTTTTTCTATAACAGGCATCAGGTAATTCCTGTAATTGATATAAAGAAAGAATATGATACTTTTGCTTGATTTGATGTCTGTTTTCCTTGGGATTTGAAATGATTTTTAAACTAAAATATTGGGAGAAATGTATTTTAACTAATGATTGTCAGGGAATTACTAGCGTTACAAGATAGAGGATAATACAAAAAAATTGATGTTGTAGGGAAGTTGTCCAGAAGAACTGTGTGTGCAAAAGTGATTTTTTGTTATAAAAGGCTGCAAAAATATTGAAATAAAGTTGCCTTTCAGTAAGATGAAATTTCAGTGCTTCCATCAAAATCAGAAAATGATGCTTTGTCTTCCTACAGCTGGCCTCACGATGGCTTCACAGTTTTAAGTTCTCAATATAACTGAACTCTAACTTTTCCTCAATGTCAGTTTTAAATACATTCTCTAGAGCTTTGCTGAAAAAGGTGTTATGCAAACATAGACACAATAACACACCACACCAGCTAGTCCTGTTTACAAGGTGCATATTCATGGCCATGCAAATAGGCTTTCGCTATTTCACAACTCATGACTCAGCTGAATTCAGTATGGATATACACTTGGAATCTGTGAGGTAATCAAATTGCCAACAGTGCGTTCTGTTCTCAGGCAAAAATCTGATTCAAGGAGTGTTAGCTGTTTCCAGCGTAAACAGGCTCTGTGCAGTCAGTGTGAGTTACTGATGCACTGCATCTTAAGATTCCAAAGTGCTTCATTGATGGTGTTCTTCTGAGAAAGCAGTTGTGGTTTTGTTTGGGTTTTCTTCTCTTTTGTAAATGGGGAAATGAACCCATAGAAAGCCCAATAGATTTGGCTTTTGTCATAAAGAGCATTAGGGAAAATCAAGAGTAGGGACTGTAAGAGGGATTATTTTATGCCTCTGAGAGTGAGGGCTGTCTCTAAACTAATTATACAAGTGAAGATGACTGATTTTATCTGTATATGGTAACCTTACTGACTTCTCTTTGGATGGATGCCACAGATAGGATTTCTGAAGCTCTAATAATGGTATAAATATAAAAATACTTCTCATAAATACTAATATAAATGTGCTACTTTGTGTTTATATGGTGCTCTCCCTTCAGTGTTTTGAATGGCATTGACAATGCTTTGGAACCTACCCAGCATGAATGAGATTTATAAACCTTCCAAAGCTAAGGAAGTCGGATACAATGAGAAAGGGAGGAGCAGGTTCCCATGACTGTTGGTAGCTGAGCAATTTCAGTAGTTTGGGTTTAGTCTCCCACTCTTCAGACATGTACTCCCTTCCGAAAGACTGGTTGACCCAGGTGCATTCCACTTCAGCACTTAGATGAGGCAGCTTTGAAGCTCATTAAGTCATGAGGTTGAGAAGCACCTCCAAGAAGGTATGTCAGATACTGTGTGCGCTGAAGTGCCTCAGGTATGAACCTCTCTCTTTTTGATGTGGGAGGAGCATTGAGCTTCCTTCTTTCTGTACCTCGGTGCACTGGTCAGGACCCATAGGGCATCCTCCTCCTCGGAGTTCAGAGTTGAGCTGATTCAGCCCAGGGGCAGCTCCTTTGCTGACAAGAGCTGCATTAAAGAAAGCAGATGTGTTTGGTCTTGTTCTGGCCATGCTGGTTTGGTTTCCTGTCTTGACCTTGCCCTGCTCTGTTACTGTGGTCTATCTGGGTAATCACTAGGTTGTGAACAGCCCTGACTGCTGTCTCTAGCTCTGATCCTGACCTGAACTTGTACTTCTGCATCCTGTCTCCTGACAGCTGTCTTCTGCTCCAGCTTCACCTCTTCTTCTGGAGCAGCTGGCCCTCACTGCTTTCTGCCATTCCTGAAGTGAGGTGGGATATGAATCTGCACCTTCGTTTCACTGTCATTAGTTGTCAGGAGAGAGGGCATTAGGCAAGTGCGGGTAAGTTTGTGGTGGTCAGGCTGCATGTCAGTACCTCATTGTTACATAGCACTGTAATGGTACTACTTAAGGAAGTTTCAGTCTTACATGGCACTATAAGAGTACTGCGATAATATACTCAATGTAAATAGGTACTGCAGCATAAAGTTTTACCTTTTTTTTTTCAGATGAGCTAGAAGCAATGTTCAATGGAAGTGTGCAACGTTCTTGCAGCTTTCATTAAAACATACAAATTTATATAATCTGAATTAACTATTTGCATTGGAAAATCTATGAGATTTAGTATATGTTTGTATCTATGCCCAGTATAAACTTGGTGCATTAAACTGTTTTTCAGCTCAGTGATTTGTTCAGGGTCACATACTAATTGCTGGCAGAGCTAAATAAAGAATCTGGGAGTATCTGCTCTAACCAGTACATCATATTCATTACTGGTTATTTTGCTACTGCCTGGCTCGTGGCTCTGGACACCATGTCTGCCTGACTGAGTTATTACTTTGAGGTTTGCAGAAATTAATAAATGGTGAATGCTTCAGCAAATAACTACAAATCTAGAGAAATTAATGGTAAGGTATCCTTAACCTGCCCTTTCTTTCTCTAGAATCTCACATTTATTGCAGGTTTCATGATGATCTTGGCCAAGCTTAATTTTTGTAGGAGATAGAACTATGACTTCATGATAAATTCCAGGACTTTGTGAGTTAGGCTGGTGCAGCATGGTACTTCTAATGGTACTTCCAGTGCAGAACTATTGTTTTTGAGAGAGTTATGAATAATAACCTGTGATTTATTGGTTTACTTCATGGAGAACAAAAAAATCAGCTGTTTCTTTACAGGGAACATGCCATGTAGAATGTAAAATTGTGGGTGGTTGATCTGACTTGAACATGATATTTTAATTAAGGATCTGCTGGTGCTGGTGATCTTTTTTGTACCTTTTTCTAGCTCTTTGAGTGAACTGCTATGACAAGGAAGCTCTCTAATGGTTTGTGAATGTAAGAGCAATAATGTTTTTGGTTTTCATCTGTTAATAAAAATAAAAGTTTATTTTCTTTAATCTGAATCTAAAATATAATGACTCAAATTACTTTTAATCCTAATACAGTTAGGCAGCCAAAACTTCTGGGACAGAACAGAGGTTTGAAACAGACTTGGTGCAGATTATTTCTATGCTAATGTCTCTGTTAAATGAGAAGCAGCACCTTTGGAAACTAGGAGCAGTTCAGAGGCAATGAAGAGAAAGAGATTGTCTTCTTTATGCTTCCTTCCTTGTGTTTATAATTGCTAAATTCAGTTTCAGTAGAAGTTGTGATTTACATTCAAGTGCATATAGAATCTGGCAGTTGAATTACATGACATTCAGTGCTGCTAAGTTCAGGCTCTTGTGTCACAGGATTATCTGTGTATTTTTCCCTGTGACTTCCTCAGTCTGGGATATTCCTGTCAACAGTAAGTCCTTTGAGATGTGTAGTATGGGAAGCAACATTGCTTAGTGTCATGGGTTCAGCAGTAGCATTTTTCTCCTTGGTAGCTGGTGCAGCGCTATGTTTTTGATTTTGGGCCTGGGAAGAGTGCTGATAACACCAGTGTTTTCAGTTACTGCTTGGCAGTGTTCTGGTCTGACCAAGGAGTTTCTGAGCCTCATGCTCTGCCAGGAAGGAGGGGAAGCCAGGGGGAAGCAGAGACAGGACACCTGACCCAAACTGACCAAAGAGGTATTCCATAGCACAGCACATCATTCCCAGGATGTAAAAACGGAGGGCAGAGCCCGGAAGGGTGGGAGTGCATGGTGTGGTTGGGCTGGGTATTGGTGGTGAGCAATTATATTCTCTTTCCTCGTATTTCTCTTATTTTTATTGGTGGTGCAGTACTGATTTGTGTTATACCTTACTATAACTGGGCTGTTCTTTTATCTCAACCTGTCTGAGTTATATTCTTTCTATTCTTCTCCCCATCCCCTTTCCCCCCCCCCCCCCTTGAAGCAGGGGGGAAGAAAGTGGGGGGAGTGAGTGAGTGGGCTGCGTGATTTGCAGCTTAATCCACGACGCTAAGTTAAGAGACTATTTCCCCTAAAATGAGTGAGATTAATGACAACTGTAGAACACACTTTTAGTAGCCCAGCTGGGAAAAAAAAATCTACCTTTATCATGAAAATATGCCTTATGAGCTGAAAATAAGCTTTCCTATTGGCCATCCAGCCATTAATGGATCTGAAAAGGAATGGTCTTACTTTCACTGTTGTGAAATTCAGTAATGGCTGAAATGGGTAGAGTACAATAATGAAAACAGATTTGGTTCTCTCCCTTTCTGCTGGGTATGGCTGTCACAATATGATTATCTTCTGTTTCTTTGTGACTGCAAATAGGACAAAGTGGCTTCCCAGCTGTTAATATGAGATGGACATTGCAGTAGGTCTTTTACAGTCAATCAGTCAGTTTACAGCAAAAGCAAAAAGAATGAAAATAAGAAATGGCTAAAAAACTGTGAGGAAAGCCTGCAATTTCTGTCCATCACCAGACGCATCTTAACTGCCTGTTTGCAAGCAGTAAAAGTGTTCAGGATATTGATTTTGCTTGGCATTGATAAGATTAGATGCGGTCTCTTTTTGTTCTGACTTGTTTCTTTTTTGGACCTTTTGGGAAAGAGGTTTCTCAGGCTTAGATCTCAACAATTCCAAGAGGGGCTCATAAACCACCTGAGGAACTCATAAAAGCACATGCGTTTGCTATGAAAATAAAAAATCTATGATCGGATTGCTTGCTTGGGTTGCACTTTGGGGCTGAATCAGGTTTGCATGAAAGGACTTTACACTTGTGCAAGTATCAGTTACCTGATGGTGTGTGTTAAACCAGATAGGCCAGGTAATTATTTGCAACTATACAATATGTTGCTGGTAGTACTTGGAATAATGTGTTAAGGTTTGGGCCCCTTGGTTCAAGAAGGGTATTGACAAAACAGAGAGGCCATAAATGTGAAGCCTAGAGCGTGTGACCTATGAAGGGAGGTTGAGGCAGCTGAGCTTGTTTATTCTGGCAAAGATGAGACTTGTATTTTATCAGGTAGTTTACAACTATGTGAAGTAGTGCTGCGAAGTCGGTGAAGCTGCCTCTTTTACAAGAGTAAAGGCAAGGACCAGAAGCTCTGAGATCAGGGTGGAGGTGCTCATAGTGCACACTGGAGGCAGCTTCTTCAGTAGGACAGTAGAGGAGTAGAGGGTTCCTTAGAGAGTGTGGAGGTTTTAAAGACAGGAAGCAAGGCTGGTCTGATTTAGTACTGCTTCACCAAGAGGTTCCTTCCAGTCAGTGTTCCTATGATTCCATAATTTTAACTCATATTGTTTGAATATCAAAATCAGATGGAGAAAAAAATAGAAGTCATTATTAATGTTCATTGCATTATCTTGATTATTTTCTGTGAAAGAATTTGTAGTATGCAGAGTCCTCATAGTGGTACCGTGAGAAAAGAAATGTCTGAAAGTAAAAATGTTACAAGGGAATGATACCATATGACTAGATTTACTTTAGTCCCTCCTCATCTCTATTTTCTTCTTGTATGGTACTTGACTGTGGTATTATGCTTACCTTATGCATATATATTAATAAAAAAAAGATAATAGAGTGCATTTGTGGTAACATATACACTAAGTGGCAAGCTCATAATTTCTTTGTTTACACAGAATGTCATATAGCGTTAATCTAAATTGGAGAAGTGTCCTGGTTTCAGCTGTAACAGTTAATTTTTTCTTTCTAGTAGCTGGTGCAGTGCTGTGTTTTGGCTTTCGTCTGCGAATACTGCTGACTGATGTTTTAGTTGTTGCTCGGTAGCACTTACCAGATCAATGACTTTTCAGTCTCTCATGCTTTGCCAGTGAGGAAGGTTGCAAGCAGCAGAGCCAGGACACCCAACACAAACTAGCCAAAGGGGTATTCCATACCACAGCACATATGACAGTGTATGATCCTGTGAGGGAGCTACCCAGAAGGAACTGATGACTGCTTGGGTCTGACTGGGTATTGGTTGGTGGGTGGCGAGCAATTGTGTTGTGCATCACTTGTGCTTATTGGTTTTTTTCTTTCCCCTCTCGTTATTTTCATTATTGTTATTATTAGTAGTAGTATATTGTACTTCAGTTATTAAACATGGGGTTTACATTCTCTTGATTCTCCTCCCCATCCTGCCCAGGCGGTAAGCAGTAAGGGGGGTGAGCAAATGGATGTGCAATATTGAGTTACTGGTTGGGTCTAAACCATTACAAGAAGGTACTACTTAATACAAATTTTATATTTTGTTAACCTTGGTGAAAATCTTCTTTAGAAACAACCTATAGAGTAGAGAGACAGTGAGGTTAAATTATAACCTGAATTTATCATAGAGCATTGCAGGACCTGATGAGCAGTATGTTGAACTGCAGAGACAAAACACTATCATTCTGTTTACTTGAAAGTATCTGGAGTCCTGGAGCTGGGAAGTTGGTCAGACACTGTTATCAATGGACATCCATTTTTGTCCACATCAGAGACTTACCTTTAGGAGATATACAGTGCCCTTTTAATCTCTGAATCTAGCCTTAAAATGCTTATCTAATTCATTAATCACCTTTTTATTTCAACATCTCTTACTGGCTGTGCAACTTAGATGCTACTGGTTAAATAAGAGTCAGAGGTCTCCTGTATTTTTAAGAAGCTGTCTGTATTCACCGGTTTAGGCTGTTTAAGAGCCAACATGTACGTACCTCAAAAAAGAATCCTTTTAATACAGCATCCACAGGTAATTAATTTTATTCATTAGAATGTAATGCAATATGTATAATAATATAAGATGGATATATTTTTCTAGAAGTAATTTATTGCACTTGGTTGAATTTATTCATTCTTTCCTACAAGTGAAACAGGTTTATGATATGATAGAAATCCATTTGTGGGAACAAATACAATGTCAAACTCTCTCAACTGCACCTCCGCCTCTGCTGTCTGTTCAGGTAATTCACTCGGTGCTTGCATCTGAATTACAGAGGCATCAGTTAAATGATCTAATCTAACTGAAAATCTAGTCTCTCCCATGTGTGAAGAGAAAATGGAAGCATGTCATGTGCTTTAAGCTCATTATAAATGTGATTTTTCAAGTGGATTGCTGTAGCTCTGACATTCTTGTTTTCTCATTTATTTAACCATACCACAGTTAAAAATTGTGAGTATGCATGTATGATTTTTTTTTAAATTAGCTACTCTTATTCAGAATTTGTTATCTTTCAGATCTGCATTTAGCAGCATTTAACAATGAAAAAAACTATTATTATAGATATTATATGAGCTCTGGATTGCAAGAAGTCATAGCTCTAACTAGAATGTTATTTAGTGGGTCAGAAGCGTAAAAGTTAATGTACCAGAGCTTCTATCTTTCTCTTTCTCTGAATGGACTGTAACTGTAATGAACCTTAACTGATTTGTATTCATCTGGCTTCTAACTGCTGAAATTTTCTAGGAGAATTACAAATAAGACTCTTTATGTTGTCATATTTTCTCCTTTCATTTTAGTTAATAATTTGAATCACACATTTTTGCTTAATCAGACATTCAGAGCATGAAAATCATTTCGGTAACGTTCAAAGTGCATCATGTTGAAATGCAATGCAAAGAACAGAACAATGAACTATAACATGTCAATAATGTATTGAGAATAGCAGAACTCAAAACTATTGCTGGTTTTAGTAAAGTGCATATGAGTTTAGTAGCTTAGAACAAATAGCAATGTAATATGTAAGTAAAAACAGAGAAGTAATAGTAATTTGAGTGAGTGGCTTAAATATGAATATTGATTACTTGGTCTCTTATGTGCCTTTGGAATTGCATGGAAAGCCAAACTTGAGGTACTGAAGCTACATTTAGGTTTGCATTTGATGTACATAAGATGCAAGAATTTCTGAGTGTGTGCCCTAAGGTTATTTGTTTCTCAGTAGGAACACTGACCCTCTTATATGTATATGCATTTACAGGTGAAAAGATATATAATATAATAATATATATAATAAAATATATACTTATATACATTATTTCTATTACATATTCTACGTGTGTGTATATATATATATATATATACACACACGTGTGTATATATATATATATAAAAATACCACTGACCCTCTTCCAGACAACTGTGGGAGAATGTTTGTGTGCTCTCCAAATCAGTGAGTGCTGAGGCACATCTTTGGAGAACTGTCAATTCTTGGACATCGTCAGGAATTCCTGTGTGTAAGTGGTTTTCAATTTTAGCTTCGAGTACATGAAGGGATGGAGTTTAGAGGAACAATGTCAGAGTGATAGCACTGAATCATAGCAAACTTTATTATAGGATAGTACAGGTGTTAAAGTTTTTGGAAGCGACGCTGGGAGTTGGTCGTTACTGGTCCCAGAAGGTTAAGGTAGCTGTTGCAAGGGAAATGTCTGTATTCTTCTATGCCAGCCCTTGTGGTGCTTCTGTGTGCTGTCACAGTTCAAGTATGTTAGGGGAAAAAAGGGAATAAGTTCTACAGATTTAAGAAACTAAATAAAGTATCAAGACTGTTAGGCAGAGATGGTTTGTTTTTTTTGGTTTCCTTTTTTTTTTTTTTCCTCAGGAAAATAAGAGTTTTAAACATTCCAAAAATCCTTCTGAATTAATTTCTTTGAGCCAGTTCCTGACCACAGATAACTTTATTCCATACGTAATGCATGCAGTATTTTAACATCATATTTCCTCTCTGACTGGTGTTCTTATGACTGATTTTTATTGATATGATTTATTTCAGATATCTTACTTGGGTAGTTTTTCTATTTCTTTGTGACTGGTACTCATTCTCTTTTATCTTAGCATGGTATTTACCCTTTAAGAGTTCTGCACAGGAGTATGAAAATTTATATGGACATTAGTAAAGTCCAATGAGCAGTGTTTAATCTAGAATTAATGACATGATTAATGCCTGTGAGTGCTAAATAATTGAAAGATTTATGCATTAGAACTGTTTTTTTGTTTCCTGATATGTTTAAACTTTCCCCAAGCACTTTGGTCTGTCATTTTGAAGTTCCACGTAACGTGAACAAACTGGAACAACAGGACCAAAACCAGTGCATTCTTTGCAGTCATCTGTGTCAGCCTCCCATTTATACTTCCTCCTCCAATGCTGGGCACTGGGATGAGTTCTTCCCCATCTGTGAAGATTAGCGGATTTAGATAATTTCAGAGTGGATGAATGTGGAACATGACCTCTTAATTTTCTGGTTAGCATCCTGGTGTGCAGACTACAGATATTAGCTATTACTACACTTAAGTGATGAAAGACTGCCCGGATTTGTCTTTTGTTGGTAAGACAGCTGTATTTCTTCTGACTTTTTTTTTTATTCCCTGCTCTGGTATTGTTTGCATTATTTGTCATTTCAAGTACCGCTGTGTGAGAAATGCTCTGACTGAACTATTGTGTTTCATCGTGGCCTTTTTTGTTTTAAGGAAAGGACAACTGATGGGCAGTACTGAATCCAGTTCCCAGCCAAATCTAACGTTGTTGTGGTCACTTCTTTAACAAAGTCAAAGGTCCAGTTTTTAAAGAATGGTTGAAGGAGATAAATACTTGAACAAACCATAGATGTTAATAGCTATGTATCAATCTGCATGTTTATACAGAGACAAGTTATTATCATGGACATTTCACTTATTTGCAAAATTCGGCCTCTGATAAAAATAAGAGGGGCTGATTTATCTCATCAGATATGGCAAGTAGAATAAAATATTACTTAGTGCTTTTATGTCACATACCAATTAAAGCAATTTGCTGGGGATTTCAAGGAGAGGTTTGCTGTATGTATTGAGGGGTTTAAACGTGGATGAATGGGCCTGGGTCATCAGTGTCAGTGGACTTTGTGTGGTTCGCTCAAAGTCTGGGGATAGTTTGTGTACAAAATAGCTTCATCCCTCTAAAGTAACTTCATTGTCTGCTTAAAAGCTGAGCAAATGTCTATGCTTGTTTTTTACATGTTAAGACTGCATTCACCAGTGCTGCTTATTTTGAACCAACTGCTAGGAGACAAAACCACTCACAGAGGTGCTGAGTGTTGACAATAGGAAATAGTATTTTTCCTATATAAGCACACTGTTGTGTTTCAAAGGAATGCGAATGTTACACATCCCCTGTAGCAGGAGGGATGTGGAAAAAATCCCACCCCAAACAATCCTGGAACAACCTCTTGCAGCAAACTGATGTGTGAAAGCATGTTCACCTCTCTCGTCAAGTAAACTGCTAAGGGAGCAAGGAATTGGGAAAAGTAGTTTCCATTTGAGTTCACAGATCTCATTTCTTATCATTCATCTACTCTTTTCAGTTGCTGTTAAACAATAGTCATGGCTAAACAGTACTGCTGAGCATGGATTTTCAATAGACTTGAAGCATGCTTGTGCTGTTTCATTGGGAAATGGCAAAACCAATGTCACTGTAGGATTCAAAGTCACACTGACTGCAGGGAATAAGGCTACCTGTGCTATCAGGGGGCTCTAGAATAGCCATTTGTACTACTGCGTTTGGAGCAAGCCTTTTTCTTAAGGATGCTTGTCTCTCAATGAAAGGACATTCAGTGATAGTGCCCTTTAGTACCTGAGAGCAGCTGCCGCAAGTGCACCTGCACCTAGGAGGGTTTGTGAATGCTCATGCCTAAAACTGAGTATCATGACGCTCTATTAAGGGAAAATATCATTCATAGACAGCTTAAAAATACCAGAAATAAGTTTTAATTTTGTGAATTAATAGCAAAAAGACTTTAATGAGGATTACACAAATTTGTCAGGATACCACTAACAGCATATTTTAAAAAGAAATACTCAACAGTCATTTTGTGTTTAGTGATCTTATATTTACTATACTCTCATATTATCAATGAAAGCTTACACAGTGGCATATTACTATGTACTGTTACTTACTGTAAAGGGAGTGCCTAAGAGAAACTAAATTGACAATGCAAATAATGTCTGTTTAGTCCATCTTGTTCCTTTCTTACTCAGTATTGCATGTATGGCTTAAAAGTCTGGGAAATACTGTTTTTAATGTATGAGTGTTTGCCATTGGATCTTGATTTGGGGTTGGAGTAAAGCATTGCAAATGTGGGGGAGATAAGGGCAATTAGCAGGGTTTTGCAGCAACGGTGGCAATGTTCCTGCTAAATGATTTGTTATGTTTTTAATTACCGGATTATATCTGAAATCAAGTATTCAACTTTGCATATTTCTAATTTATTCAAATTATAGTCACATCATTATGTTCAAATCACAGTACCCAAAATGTGGTTTTGCTACGGCATGATTAACCAATGACTTTGAAATATGCAAGCAGGGAGTCTCATTTAGGTAGACAGCGCAAGGAATGAGAAGAACTAGTGATGCATTCTGCTGCATTCTTATCTTTTGAAAACAAAGCTTCAGTTTGCTTTGTTCTTGATTGCATTATTTCATGACAGATTTTGTGATCTATAGTTATCTTACATTGCTGCAACATTGAAACTCTTCACCCTTTGACATGTTCTCCTGAACTAATTGCTTTGAAATTCCCCAAAGAATGACACCGGTGAAAAATAAATAGAACTAGCAAGACAAGTTCAGTGATACGAATAGTAAGAATAATGAGTTGTGTATGATTCTTCCAGTATTCCAGCCAAATTTTTGCGTATTTGAGTATTTATATACAGCAGAGACCATAGTATGTGTTTATCTACTCCACTTGATAAAACCAAAATAATTTTTCCATGTATTTAGAGATAAATGGTACCTGTCCTGGGCTTCACATGCTGTATGTGCTGGCCACCAGGTATAGTAATTGTCCTAATGATAGAATGGGATTTGTGAAAATAAAAAATTACCGGGGAGCTACATTACTTTTAAATCACTGTATCATTTTCTCTTTTCTAACTATGTGCAGATTATAGATAGCTACAGATTTGTTCTCTTAATGTGTTCCTCTGCATATGAGGAAAAAAAAAGTATGTATCACAAAATGCACATTAGGAAATTATCTGGTTCCATCCATAATGCTCCTTGTGTTTCCTTCATGGTCCACGCACTACTCCCCTTCCATCCTATTCCATCCTATGCTTCTAACTGAATTTTGCTGTGCATAATATATACTTAGTAGATACGGGTATGCTGAACATGCTTGAAGGGTGCAAAGAATGTATTGCTTTTGTAGTCTAGAAATAAGGTCTTTTTATTTTGGTGTAAATGTAGTTGCACAAATGATACGGAAGGTGTTCTATTAAACCCAACAGAGAGCTCAGGCAGTGTCTTCATTGAAGTGGTACAAAGACCACACCATCTGCTGCAGACCCAGCTCTTGCTGGGTTTGTTTGCTCAGTAGTTCCTGCTGGCTGGAGCCACCTGCTCCCTTCATTAGAAACACGTTCTTAGAACACTGCCTCCTACAAGCGCTGCATCTCTCAAGAGGGGGGGTTGCAAGAGAAAACTTTCTTCATATCTTAAGTTTGGGAAACATAATAAATGAAAGGGGGAATAAGGTGTAACTTTCTGGAAATACTTCCCCAAATTTTATTTTGCTCTCGGTAGAAAACACATTTACTTTTTCCTCTTTTTTCAGCAGTCCTAGCTTTAGTCAGCCCTACTGAACTCAAGGCAATTCTGCATTTCACCAGCATGGAGAAAAGTTGTGACCTTGCAAACACAAAATTAAAGCTAAAGTCAGAGAAAGTACAGCTCTTAGTTCTTTACTGTCATCATTAATCAAGATATAAAATGAAAGCAAAACTTGCGTTTGAAACTTCAATGTGACAAAATTGAAGTAAAAGTTCTCAAGCCTCATCTAAAGCATTCTTAGTTGCTAAGCAAAATATGATGAGCATTTTCAGGCAGACTAAAACAGAAAAAGGGATATGCCTCATTAGGGTAATTGCAATTTACGGCTACGCAAAACAAGTCTGCATGAACTCTGAACTTGAGTCTCCCCAGAAAAGATGAAAGTTCTGCTTGATTTTCTTTTCTACTGCCAATTGCCTTAAAGCAGATCATATTGCTAATATATCCACTTGCTTTACTAGGAGAACTGTGACCTGTCTGGTAAAAAAATGTAAAGGGAAATTAAGAGCACAAAAGAATATTGACACCAAGTGTCAGGTGGAAACCAGTTTCAGTTGCAGTTAGGACATGTGTAGGCTTGGTAGCTGCTTTTGTACTTTTTGCTCAAGTCCTCTTAGTCAATTGCACAATATCTCTGGTTTTATAGCTGTGTAATTGCAAGATTTGGTCCGCTGAGCATAAAATTTTCCGAAATGTTTGTGTTTTCCCATTGTTTGGTAGGATTTGCAGGGTACACTTTAATCTCAAACAAACCCCTGTGCAGGCTGAAATTGTACAACCCACAAATAACTTCTAAAAAGATAAGAACTCTTAAAAAGCTGTGTTCTTCTTTGTTTTGCAGAGCTGTAGGACTGCATTGTTTTGTTAAGTAAGAAATGGTACTTCTTTTTTAAGTAACGTTGGGATTATTAAATGCTGAACCTGCAGGGTGTGTCTCTAACTTTATTGCTTGCTTTTATACTAGCAATTTTAATGACTTGGTTAATTACTTAATAGGACTTGAGGATAATAAACCTTCTCTAAGACTTTAATGTTAATTATAAATGTTATCATTATTAAGTATTACTCATTTTCTTCAGGTGGGACTGAATCATGGCTGCTGGTACAGAAGATATTGTAGAATTCACAGTTCTTAATTTTGTCCTCTGTTTAACTCAGGGCGGTTTCTGGCTGTGATGAGGGAGAAAGAGTTGGATCACATAAGTGAATTATTCCCTATTGGATACTCAACAGTGTATACAGTACTTCATGACCCATCTTATTTCTTTCATTCTCTAATCTCTCCTGGTACTGTACTCTCATGATGTTGCAGTCTTGAATTATTTTTGCTTTCTGTAATTACCTATCCTATTATATACAGTTTCCAGTCATGCTGTAGTGACAGTTCTAGCTGCAGTTATTATTCTCTTTAACCCTGCAAATGTCCTTTGGGGTCTGCCTTAATTTTGGCAGTTCTGGGGCTGTATATGCTTTTTTTCTGATTTCACAAGGAAATCAGATGTCAGTGAAATTTGATGTAACAGGTCAAGCACAGATAGATCACCAATTATCCTTCGTGTTTCTGTGCTCTGTGGGTTTGTGCTTCTGTGAACTGTGTGTGTGTAGCTCTGCTCTTTGGCTGTGACCTATACGTCCAAACACAGCATGTGACTTAAGTCTGACCATTTGCAAAGAAGCAGATGAGAGAGGATGTAGACCTTGTCTCTTCAATGGATGCAGGACACAGTCCAGTCAGTTAGCATACTCTGAATTTACAGCAGTTAAGCCACCAGCTGTATATGTCTTTCTTTCATTGCATTGGATCATAGGGAAAAATCAGAAAAGCTCTTTTGAGTATTCAGCAATGAGCAGCTCAGGAGTCAGTAGTAGATTGTTCTTGCAGAGATGGATTCAGAAGTGCACTAGGTTCCTCCAAAGTTCTGGAACAGAGCAGGGTTAGTTTTGAAGGGTTAGAGTATAGAAGCTATTGACTGTGGAGTCCGAAGTGTAAGAAAAGATGATAGGAAAAGATAATTAGAGAAACTGCGTTTTTACTGGGATATATATGCTTTCCTGTTTGTATTTCTGTTTTCCAAACGGTAGTCAGGGTGTAAATTCCAAAAGTAAAATAAAGAACTTCTTTAATGGAAGAACTATGGGTTGGGCGATATTCAAAGGTTGCCATGATTTCCCCCCCACCCCAACTGATTTAGTTGCTTGTTTGACCAGCTCTGTGGTTAACAAATACCTTTAGACATATGCATTATACTAGAAAATTGACAAGTACCTTTTACACATAAAATAATTTGAAACGTATATTGAGAATTTGTTATTTCTCCTTAAATGCCATAAAATACAGATGAATTCTAACAAAGAGGTAAATGTATCTGAATGCAATTTCTTCTGTATATATCAGGTTTATAGAGCAGTTGCCGTGATAAACAAACAATGTACATAAATACTTAATTAAATAGTTGCGTATTTAGAATGCTAGAAAGCTTTAACTCTAGGTTTAGACACTGATAAACAAGACACCATAGAGAATCCTGGTGCTTTCAACTGTCAGTATATCTATTCCATTAGTGAACTTAAAATTCAATAAACCCTAAGTGTTCCAGCCTTTAGTTGGTAGCTGGAGAAGCAGGCAAAGGAGAAAGACTAATAGTAAACATTGTAGAAAGTTTTAAGAGAAAAATGGAATATTCTGAATCCATACATCTTTCTGTCATGATCTGATTCTGCTCCAGAGACTGTGGGCATTAAAATGGAAAGTAAACTTCAGTGTGAGTCGCAAATCCAAATGCTTTGGTGGTGAGTTAAACTTCAACACAGATCGTTATAGTCTTTTCAAAGTAATAGGCTTTGGATGTTTTTGTTAGCCCCCAAAGAAGATGAAGTTCATCTCTGTTTAGATTATGGTTATGGGGGAGGGCAGTGTTTCAGCTAAAGACAGAAGGTGATGTTAGACTGACTAAAAATAGGAAGGATTTGGGGCTAAAATCAAGCAAAAAATACACATTAATGCTACATCACAGCACTTTAAAGTAGTTGAAGTTATTAGTAAACATCAGTGTTCTTGTATATATTGTGTTTTCATGTGATATTTGCTTGTGTTCTAAGGGCCCTCAGGGACTGTAGTATTTTGTATGTCTTTCGATTTTAAGTGTGTTTAGCTGCTCAGAGATTCTTTTGTTCTTCCTTTTAACTCCTTTCTCTCCAGGCTTATCCTAAGGCAATGAAATTTTGTGCCTCACTACTTCTCTCATTTAGCTGTGGTATAATAAGGAATGATTCAGATTAACATCTTGTTAAAATAACATGCCCCAGTTTTGCTATCAGATGTCCTTTTGTTGGGCCAATGGCCCCAATTAAGACTTTACACACTTCACTGCCAAGAATATACCAGTGGTTTTCTGTGTGGGTAGAAATATGGCCTGCACCTCCTTATGCTCTATTTGGGATTTAGATTGACATTAGAACTGTATCCCGTGTGCTTCTAATGAATAAACCTAGTAATTAATGACCATCAATGCTGTATTAGCATCATTGGTGCAGTTACAATTTTTGATATTTGGTGATTATATGTGGTCTCCCATAGAAACTGTCATTGAACCTTTTGTTTTCGATAAAAGCAGGTTTCTGTAGCAAAAAGAAGTAATCGTTATTTAGGCAGTAGGTAACCTTTTCAAGATGTCTGATGATATATCCTGCTTCATCTGCAGCAGTGCTGTTTGGGAATGATCTAATCACAAGACAGTGACAAACCTTTTCCCTGTTGGACTAAGATTTTCCACTATGGAAAACAGTGAACCTAAGGCTGTGTCAGTCCTCATCAAGGAAACTTCAAATGCTTATATTTAAAGGGCTGAGGCCAGACTTGGACATCAGCCTGTGTCTTGGGGTATGGATTAATGGGGTCCATGGCACAATATTTGTCTGTAGCTTAGGTGGGGCTGAGGGCAAGAACCTCAGCTGAAGGCGGCTTCCATGGGCAGGGATATAGCCCTGGCCCTGCAGTGCTGCCTGGGAGCTTGTCATGGGTTCAGCAGCAGCAGTCATTTTCTCTTTTTCATAGTAGCTGGTGCAGCACTGTGGTTTTGGTTTTGGTTTTCGGCTTGGGAACAGTGCAGATAACCCAGGCCAAGGACTTTCTGAGCCTCATGCTCTGCCAGGGAGGAGGGGAAGCCGGGAGGAAGCAGAGACAGTGCACCTGACCCAAACTGACCAAAGAGGTATTCCATAGCACAGCACGTCGTGTCCGGAATGTAAAACGGAGAGCAGAGGCATGGAAGGGTGGGGGGGGTGCAATGTGTGTTTGGGCTTAGCATCAGGTGAGGGGGGTGCACTGTCTGGTGGGGCTGAATATATAGTTGGTGAGCTGTTGTACTCTTTCCTTGTATTTCTCTTGTATTATTATTGGTGGTAGCAGTAGTGATTTATGTTATACCTGAGTCAGTAAACTATTCTTATCTCAACCTGTGGGAGTTGCATTCTTTCGATTCTCCTCCCCATCCCCCGGGACTGGGGAAGAAAGAGAGGGCTGTGAGTGAGCAGAACTGTGTGAGTTTGAGAGCCTTAAACCACAACAGCTCCTCTCCAATGGGCAGAGGGGCAGCCCGCAGTCATGCTGTTGCTACATTGGTCCTGAGCCCCAGCATGAGACCTCTTGCTGGGGATATGGTCTTGGGGTCTTTATATGCAATTGAAAACTATTTGCATTTTTGCCATCTGAAGTAATTCTCAGTCTTTTCCAGGTTTAATTCAAATTAGTTGTCTTCTGTATAAAATGTTTCAAAATTGATAAACCTGTACTGTGAGTTTAGAAGGAAAGTGGGCATGATCTCCAGACTCTGTGATACGATCTAATTCTGTTTGCTAATAGATTTGCTTCAAGAGTTAGTGTGATGATGATGACCACGAGTTTTAATGACTGCCTTTTCCAAATAACTGTAAATGCAGCACTCCTATGTTTATCATTCATTATGATTTATTTTACTTCAGGGAGAAACAAACAGAAAAGAAAATCATGCTATGCCGTCAGCAATCTCGTAACACTAAGGAATTGTTGCAGTATTTTTGTAGTGCAACAAAAAAGATATACAGATGATTTATTCAATTATAGTATTACTGATAGTATTTTTATGTATTTTGCATGGCCTAATATTTAGCTGTCCCTAGAATAGTGATTTTCATTAAATTGATACTGTTTGTCTATGTATTGCCTAGGTTACATAGGAAAGAGGCTTCTGAGAAATGAATTAATTTCTGAGTATGAAGTAATGTGTTCATGTAGGTCCAATTAATTATTCAGACACTTATCCTAGATAAGAGTTCCCAAGTATAAAATTGCTAATAGTTGCTGTTGTAGATTAAACTTACCTTAGGTTTTGACCTGCTACAAGCTTCTGTTCTGAGTGTCCCTTACATCAAATTAATACCTTTGGAATACTTCTGTGTTTTACAACTCTAGAAACGTCTTAGAACCTGCAAATCTTTGGTAAGATCAGCTGTTTTCAGCTGGTTTACAATTAGACAGGGAAAAGATTAGAACTGCATAACTCTAAAACACAACTGGTGTACTGGGGGTTTGAGTAACATGGCAACATTGTTCCCAGAGTTACCATTGCCCAAGTTTAACCTTCTCTATAGCCTACATCAGCTGTTGTGTGCTTGACCCTAAACTTTCTGATTCCTATATGATGCCCATTGCCATTTTCCTATATCAATATACTTACAGTCCAAGGAACCTGCTAAAGTTGACTTTCTGTATTTGCCTCTATAGGTCAAACTTAATTTCACCTGCCATAATACCATCACCGCAGAAAGAATGGCCTACATTCATTGCCTGTCATGGCAAACTAAATAATGTTGTAAAACTCAGCAAATTGTTTGGGGTTTTTTTTTAAGCAGAAAATAAATGACCACCAACTTGAATCATTCAACTACTGAAGCATTTAACTTACACTATCCATTTTTCTGTCTTTTGAATTGTTCCCAATTCAGGATAAAATGAATTCCCACATCTGAAAGACAACTGATGTTCCCTAGAATAGTTGGTAAGGAATTTTGCCAGAAACATGATAACCAGAAACACCATGAAAAGCTACCTGATATTATGTGCTTGGTGCATCTGATGAATGGCTTGGGGAAATAAATAAATAATCTGTGGCTAAATAAAGAAAAACTAATTAATTACTGTGTGTGTTTTCTTACTAGAACATGGGAAGCTCATTTAGAGCTGCCATTACTTGTTGGGTAAATATATTCTGAGAGTAATAAATGTATAAGTTTATTCCCTGTTCAGAGGAAATACATGATTAGTAGTTGTCAAAAATGCGTATTCTTGACAACAATAGGGCCTAACAGCTGCTTTGCTGTACCTTGCCAAGACTTGCTCAGGAGCTGCTCAGTTCATGAACCAGCGAAGCAATAGACAGTAACAGTTCCCTTCCTGCCATTAAGTTTGCAGTCACTGTGATGCCAGGTGTCACTGACATGTGACACACTAATAGTTCTTTGGCAGACTTTTAAAAAACCCTGAAAATCCAACAAGCATAGGAATTGCACACTGCGAGGGATGTTCTAGTGCAAATGCAAACTGACTGCAGTCAAATAATGCATGTCTGGGTTTACTGGAAGGATATGGAGTGGTTTTGTTTATCGGGCTTTGTAATATATAGTACAGAGTTCCTACGCAGGACATCAAAGACATAATCTACTTGGTTTGGCTCAATGTGTATCAACCAGTACAAAACAACAGCATTTGGTGGGATGTACTCAATGGAAAAAACAAACCAAACCAAACCCAGCAGAGGTGTAATGTGGAGGTCTTGTCAAGAGACTTTACTGACCTGGACTGCTTGCTTGTAGGAACACTGTAAAGTTCAAATGGAAGTGTCTACAGCTATTAAAAGCCATCCTGTAAGTAAGTTTGGCTACTTCCACTACAGATACGTGAACTGTCAAGGCTGCAGAAAGTTCCCAGCTTTAATTTCTCTAAGGTCTTCCTGGCTCTTATGAAGACAAAAGAACAAGGACAGCTGACAGTTAGGAAATAGCACTCTTATCTGACACCCTTTCCATAAGCAGTAACTTAGATAAGGTACTAGCAGGTTTTCTTGGATAATGAATCTGGATTTGGGCATTTAAACTTATGCAGTGACTGCTTTCAGCACCTGTTTTGGTGCCTCATAGGAATTAAGGTTTTGTGTTACCAAAGCCTTTCAGGAAGAATAGGTGCCTTGGCGAAACTGATACTGTTAATTATACCCTTTTTCACTGAGAGGATGCTGAGATTACTCTGTTTCACGGATTTATGGCATTCAATTTTGTTCATACAAATAGTAGAAAGGAGTGAAATCATCTTGAAAGGCTTCAGAATTCTTCGCATTCTGTCAAAGAAGGCTTGGGTGTTTCCTTTGATAAAGGAGAAGAAAGAAGGAGAAGCTTTAGTTAAATCTTTCATTTAAGGTATGTCGTTTAGGTTTTTGACCTAATAAGTGTGGTTTGTTCCGAACATCTTCAGTTCCACTATTTGCCTTCTTTTTTGATAGTTCACCAAAAATAGGAATATTCTGTACTTCGGGTTAAGTAACAAAGCTGGTTTAGAATGATACAATTTTTAGTTAACTTATGGCATATCTTAAAGCATTGAAAAGCAGTATATTTTCTTTTCCAGTCTGAAATGCAGACTCCTGTGTTCCAAGCTAAATCTTGACTTGAAGCAACTTTATGTGGTTTTTTGTCTATTAAAACTTCTGAAAACACATGGAAAGTAAAAATATCAGTACCTATATGTCCAATCCATTGTAAAGAAGCAATTATAATGTTTCTTTCGGTTTGCAAATAATCTTTCCAAGACCTGTTGTTCTCTGAGTTCTAATGTTTTAATATTATGATTTCTCATCTGTCTTCCTTCTTGTTAATATTTCTTATATCAGATATGAATGGCATGATTCTTAAAATACTGAGTTGCTTAAAATTTGCCCTAGGCATTAAGCACACAGCTGTTGCTTCTGGTAACTCACCACCTTAACCCATGGATGTTAACATCATCTGGCAAAATGAGTTCTTTTTATCTCCTGGGCAATGAACAGAAATTTTTATAGACAAAATATGTTCCAGTGTTAATTAGAGTTCCATCCCAAAGGAGATCAAGGTGACTCATATACCACTAATGCATATAATATATATATATTCATTTAATTTACTCCTTTTGGTTTCTTATAAGTTTAGGTGCTGAAGGAATTAATGATAAATGTAAGGCTTTCAAAACCACTGCAGCTATTAAAGTGCTTTAAGTTGTGTCATCAGGAAACAAGAGTAACTTCTTACTGAAATAGAACTGTCTCTAAACCACCTCACTTCATGAAAACTTGACAGTAGAGTCAGGAGGAAGTTAGTGCCTTACAATTAGGATTTATGAATAATCAGAGAAAGAAACCAGGAAAAATGTTTATTTTGCATGTATTGTTGCCTTTGTGGAAATTTAGTGTACCTGGTTAGAGTGTCAAACTTTGTACCAGTGTGTGGTAAATATGTAAACTCAAGACAGTTCACTTGGGTTAGGTAGGAGTGTCTGAAGAAATGAAAGTCTGGAGGACTGGTCAAACGTTGGATTTGGAAATAGTCCAATGATCCACCTGGAATAAGCAGTAACTAACAGCAATATATGTACTTCCTCTAGAATGCCTAAGTGCATCCGGTCCTTGGAATGTGTTTAACAGAACTGCTGCTGTTGCAATGCAAAAGCAATACAGATTTGAGAATCTGTCTGGGAGAGAAAGGGAAGCAGTAGCGTTAGAGTGTCAGTATGTGTAGAATGGAGAAAGAAGGAAATTGGTTTCAAGGTCTGCTGGCAGAAGGAAGTTTTAGAATGCTATTTCTCAAATTGAGAAGTTGGGGAGAGGGAGAGGGAATCTTACGAACAAAGGAACTGTAGCCCAAGTATGATCGCACAGAACACAGGTGTAGAAGATAAAAGCGAAATGTGGATGTGATGTTTCCATATCAAACTCAAGTTGTGTTTTAAGTCCCAATGATCTCTTTTGTCACTGTTTCAGTGTCTGTTTTTCCTTGTGAGCTGTTCTTCCCTCTGCACGTAAACTGTTGGGTATAGGAATATAAATTAGAGGGCAAGATATGGAAAAAAAAAACCCGTGTATTTTAAAGTGAAACAGCAGATGCAACAGGTAATGGGTTTAAACTTAAAACAGGGAAGTTCAGGTTAGATACAAGGAAGAAGTTCTTCACTGTGATGGTGGTGAGGCACTGGAGCAGGTTGCCCGGAGAAGTGGTAAATGCTCCATCCCTGGCAGTGTTTAAGGCCAGGTTAAACAGAGCCTGCTCTAGTGTGAGACATCCCTGCCCATGGCAGGGGGTTCAAACTAAGATGATCTTAAGGAACTTTCCAACCCAAATCAGTCTGTGATTCTATGATCAAAATAAAACTGATAATGCATCTTTGGTTTCCTAGTGATGGAGGTACTGCAGTGCAATGCAGAGATACTCAGGTTAGTGCAGACATTAGTGTTAGGCTGATTACACTGCTGAAAGTCTGAGCACTTATCCTAGAACAGAAAAAGATAGTCTGTATGTGAATCTGCTGCTTCAGTAAGGAAAAGTATCTTCTGTTATGAAAGTATTAAAAAATGTCATTTTCTGCAAAGTAATCTTGGAAATGGGAGAGAGAAATAGTCTGAAAATTTTGTTTACTGTAGTGATCTGGGGTAAAGACTGTTCTGATATTGCATTAACATCTTAAGAGTAATGGAATGTTTACTGCACTGATACTAAAAGCAAACACGTGAATATTTGTAGGTATAGTTTCAATTTTTGCCGTTCTTTTTCCTGAGGTACCATAGAAAAAAGGATGAAAATTAAAGTATTGTTTTATGAACAATTGTGGGTGTTGTAGATTACAAGAGTTGCTGGAGTTCCCCTGAATTATTCAGTGTTTTTTTAAGGTTTTATGCTCTGTGTACAGAGCTCTGTCTATGTTTATTTGATCTATTATTTTTATATAGTTGCCTGACACTTCTTTATGAAAAGGAATAAAAGATGTGAAGCTTATCCTTGATGTCAAATTTTTATCATGTCCAAACATTTTATGGTTCTGCATGTTTCAGATCAAAGGATGCTAGTTTATCTTTTTACTTGTTTGATTAAATCTAACCAAGAGTAACAGTGTTTTAGAGAACATTTTACATATACGATGTTTAGCAAATGAAGTGAGAAGTTTTATTGTTAACTTTAAGCACAATATTTATTTTCCAAAATTGTTTTGGGGTGGGTGACTTTGTTTTCAGAATCTGATTTTCTGTTGAACAGAGAATTACTAGTGAATGTGTTTAGCAAAACAAAGTTTCCTAGGTATACTTTACAAGTTAAGTAGTGCCCTATTCTGGGGAAGAGCAGTAGTAAGGAATGTTAATTTGACTTATTATGGCAGTACAGTGTGGTTTTAGTTTATACCAGCTGAAGGTCTGATGCTGTAATTTTGATGTTACACTCAAAAAAGCTAATGAAACTTGAATAGTTTTCCCTATGTTGTATTTTCGCAAGTTTTGATAGATGTTTTTATTTGCAGAAAATGTTATCATTATTATGGCATTTGGGATTGGTGCTTATTGTATTCCATATGTTCCAGGAAGTGTATTTAGGCAGTGCAGTGTGTATTGTATGAAATTATATAAGCTTAGGTTTTATGTGGAATTGGTTAGAAAACCAGTATGTTTGCTAACAGATGGCAGGAAGGCATTTTCCTTTGTACTGGTGTTTATTCTTGAATTTTTTTTCTGGAAATACCTTGCCTTTGCTATAACTTCCGTATGGCTCCATGTGTCCTGCTCCTGCCTGTGTAGCAGCAAATATACAGCTTTTCATTTGATATGAAAATACCCAGGTCCCAAATGCTCCCTCAAGGAATGCTCCTGGAGATCATAGTTCTTAGTTTGCCACAGATTAGATTGCCTTTTCCAGTTTATCCCATACAGAAGCATTTCTAAAATAACTTATTTATAAAGAAAGTGTCTGAGACTGTTCACTTAGGGAGAAATATGTCACTTGCTTTAGATCCAGTAAAGGTGTAGTCTTTTGGGAGTGCAGTAGAAGAAATGGCGAATAGATTGACTATATGCACGTGCAGGAAAACCTGTCAGGAATAAAAGCGTTACTCGGTACTCTACTGTCCCTTGTGAGAGACAGACAACTGTTGGAGAAATACTGAGTCAACGCTGTTACCAGCAGACCTGGTAATGTGAGCATTCCAGCTTCTGCTATAACCCTGGAAAATATTTTGTGACGCATGAACTGAATTTTATCTCACATATGCATTGTTCAGTAAAGGAATATTTATATTTCACATTTCGAGGGACCATCTACATGTATTTTTTTTTAATGCTTCAAGCTTTGCAGTTAGTTGATGTACCTAGAACATCCCTGCGTGATCCGCCCATAGCATAGACCTTTAGTGCTGCAGTACTGTTCCTTCTGTTACATCTTTTTGTCAGTTGAACTTAATTGTCTCTTGGAAGCAGAAATTTCTTTCTGCATGCTGTCAGGAAAGACAGATGTAAGAAAATCTGCAATCTAAATTACCTATGCATTTATGATGGATTTTTATAAAGTCATAGATGTTAACCCAGGTCTGTTTCTTTGGTGGAAACAAAGGTCATGTGATTTTTCTCTCCTGCTTGTTTGGGTTAGAAAATATGTAGCTGTTAGCCTTCTGATATGCATTAGAATATGTGAAAGACATAAAATTTTGACTAATTGAGAGAATGTTCATCCTATAACAGCCAAAAATCCCTCCATTGTATAATCAAATTCTGAATGCCTATTCACATATTCTGTGCTGATTATTAAAAATAAATAAATTTTTTTAAGCTAAGAAATTGCAACTTGACACCATTTGCCTGAATCATCATTTGTTTGACTATGCTTCTGTAAAATGTAATAATGCAAAATTTATAAGCATTTATATGAGTACTGATTCATGGGCTCAGCTTCTTTAGGCGATGCATGAGAGAGACATTACATTTAAAAAGATTCTTATTTAATATTTCCAGTTGACAGATGAGCAGTATTTGTGTATTCGACTTTGCTGTCTTTGCATGAGTACCATTTGGAATAGATGCATTACATAGAAATGTAATTCAAATACTTCATGGCAAAAATCACCAAATGACATTGATAATTGACTAGTGAGAAGAAAAGCATGTAAGAAAATGACATCATCATTTGAATGCCAGTGATATTGAAAGCCCTTACATGCTTTTCCATGCTGCCTAACTTTCTAAGTAGGAATTAATTCTTACTTAAGAGTAGGTATTGCCTAGGACAGTTTTTCACTGAGCAGAGAGTGTATGGGGCTGGTTTTGTTGTTTGGTTTCCTTTGTTGAGTTTTCTTTTGTGTGACTGCACGGAGCACTGAAAGAGGGTTACCACTGTCTTCACCAAAGCACTAAGAGAAAGGGAGCTTAAATTAAACAGAAAACACCTGATGCTTTGTTCAGAATTACTCTTTGCAAATAGAAGGAAAGCGATTCCCAATGTTATGTAGAATGCCGTTTCAGGCAAAGATTGCTTCATTCAGAAAAGAGTGTTAGAAAATGTACAGGAACCTCCTTGTAAGTATTTCTGAAAGTCACCTGCCTTTCTTCACCTGCATTCTCTCCTTAGAAAGAAAAGGCAGACTTCTGCAAAGCCTCCTCTTTTCCAAAACGTTAGTCTGAGCACTTACAGGGAGAAACGGCCCCACCTGATCTGTGAGGCCAGATGTGAGAAACCTGTCCAGAATTTCAGATGGTTCAACTCTAGCTATGGATATCAGGTATTTACATAGAATTGTTTGTGATCAGTGCATAGAAGGAGAAGTCTTAACTGCAAAACCTACTGAATCCATGGAGAAAAAAACAAATTTTGGTTACTGTGACAGTACTGTCATTTACTTGTTTCTTGCTACCTACGAGCCATTCCTTTTATGTTTAAAATATATTGCTATTTAATTAGAAACATTTACTGTTAATTAGAAAGGCATTAAAAAAGCTGTATTGGCAGATGGTGCAGATTCTGGGGTCTGACCTGGTTTTACATAGGCAAGAGTAACTGCAGTTTAAGCCTCATCAATGGAAATCTCAAAAGGAAAAAAAACCCAAGCTACCGTAGGTGTGTAGCTGTAACTCAGCTAAGGTAATGTGGGAAGTGCTTACAAGCAACGACAGCTCCCCACAATGTGATGTTCTCAAGGTTTTTGGAGAACTAAATCTCCCACTACTTGAGCGATTTTGCCAGGATAATCTCAATGCTTTGTGTTTGTGACAGGTTTCTCACTGAACACAGTGAGCTGCTGAGACAGAGTTCCATTTTGAGCTCTGAGGCAGGCAGGAGGACAATCCTCTGTTACCCACTGCTTTCATAGGGAGCAAAACTCCACAGTTCTGGTTTTGTGGAACGAAAAGGAACAGAAACCATCACCTTCTCAGTTTGCAGTACAGCTGGTGGAAAAAATTGTCTGTGGCTTTTACAGAGGTGACACAGCCAGATCATGGATTGCAAAGGCTTTTTATATATTAGGACATCATACGCATTTCCTGACAGGGTTATCTGCTCTAGGACTATCATTGCTGACAATCAAACAAATTTAGGACTGCCAGTAAACATTCTGGTTTTGAAAGGATACAGCCCCATATTTCCTGGAACAGAATTGTAAAATACAGATAGACTGTAAATAGTGATTTACAGAAAGGTGTAGTGATCCAAAGTGCCTTAATAACTCCTCAGATTCAGTTTTAAATTTCCTGACTTCTTGTGACCTGGGTTTTACAAATAGATAGAATCTCAGTTCTTGGGTTGCAATGTAGTTCATGTGTTCTGTAGTAATAATTGTATTCAAAGCTTTTTCCGTTGTGCTACACTGTGTGTCTGAAATGCCTTTTTTGAAAATCCTCTTCCAAGTAATTCTGCATCTTCCATTTCAGATTTCTTCATGACTTATTTCAGTACTCAATGGAAAAGTAACAGCACGGGGAGGAAACTAGCCTGCTTCAAACAATATTTGGAAAGCTCTCTGCTTTCTTGTAGCAAAGGAAGGCAATTTGTGCCCCATGTTAGAACCTATCCTACTGAGGTGCTTTCCTACACTGCCAGTGAAGGTGGCATGGTAAATATTATTGTTACATCAAGCTATACAACCAACCATATTTATTTCTCCCACTTTGGGGTGACCCTGTGTCATCTTGCCACTCTCTGGTTCAGCTTTAGGCCCGGAGGTGTGGGGGTCAGTGTAAGTAAATCAGCCGTACTCTTGGCAGAGAGTTAAAACAGAATCCAGCAGCTTGGGAAGTTCAGTTAGTGGTGAGAAGATTAACAGACAGGGAAGCTTTTTTGCCTTCTAACACTGTCATTTTGAGATTTATAGTAAGATATAAGCAATGCACTTAAAAAAAAAACATAATAAATTGCTTCATTTATAGCTGCACAGAAGAGCAAACATTCTGTTTAAATTCCAGCACTAAGGATGAATAAATTCAGTTAAGGATAGAATAAATTTCTGACAAAATATGTAACATTTAATACTGGCAGAATGGGAGTTGAACATTAATGTTGAAAGCTGCATGAAATATAAAATGCATTACAGGATTATTCAACATCTTCCTTGTAGAATATATAAATATGTATCAATACAGAACCCCTTGTTGCTGATCTCTCTGTGCTGCTGCTATGCCATCATGGCCCATGAAATTAGGGATGCAGATAGTTCTTAAAAGAAGTGCTACATCTTCACAAACCCTAAAAAGTAGAATCCCACGATTCAATCAATCTTCAGGCCCTCTGAAGGCAGTTAGCTGAACTTATTAGCACTTCAATGTTGAGCCATAGTACTTGTACCTAGTGACTATTTAATAAATTAAGGTACATTCTTGATCTCCAGAGTGTCAAGCCTATAATTTATCTAACTAGACACACTTTGATAATCCATCAAGGTTGGATGGCAGCTTTTAAAATTAGAGCCATTAGAATATCTTGAAAGTTTCCCTTTATGCAGATCTTTTCCTGTTGCCTCATTCATTCATTTTTGTCTTGGAAAATAAATGTTAACTGATTTGTCAAAGTCTTATAATTCAATATATAAAGGGGGCTTACAAGAAAGGCAGAGAAGGACTTTGCCAAGGCCTGTAGTGACAGGAGAAGGGACAACAGTTTCAAAGTGGAAGAATGTAAATTTAGATTGGATATAAGGAAGAAATTTTTTATGGTTGGAGTAGTGAGGCAGTGGAACAGGCTGCCCGGAGAACTTGTAGCTGTGCCCCATCCCAGGCAGTGTTCAAGGCCAGGCTGGATAGGGATTGAGGCAACCTGGTTTAGTGGAAGGTGTCTGTACCCATGGCAGGGTGTTGAAACCACATGATCTTTAAGGTCCCTTCCAACACAAGCCATTCTGTTATTGTGCATGTGATTCTCTGTTGTAAAGTTAAATTAACTTTTGTCTTCCTGTTATCTCCGCACAAGAGTGCAGGGCCTTACTGTTTAATCAGCATTATCCGTTTATAACAAAGCAGTGTTTTAGTACTGTGGACAATAAAGAACAGGTATGGCTGCAAGCATTCAGGTCAAAAGTATCAGGATTTGACACTGCCTCTGTCTTTAGACAGATGGGTTAATTGCTATGACTCATTTAAAAGTATCTTGAAGAAGTATTCACAGAAATAGGAAGGTCAGTAAATTTTTCCAGAATCCGATGAGCTGGTTAGGATGTGCTCTTAAATTACAAATATCTTTGTTTTCAATGTTTCATGGTTTACGAGTGTTAGTAAATCAGTAAGTTTAACTGCAGGTGTCTGATGAAATGTTTCCCTGGTGCAACTCAGTGCTTTTTCTTCTAGTACATTTTCTTCATGGTGCCTTCAGTTGACAGAATTCAGTTGAAACTATGTTTTTTGGTTTGATATTTGCTTCCAAACCCAAAAGTTTCAGAAACAGTCCATACATTTCTGGTCCTTTCTTTTTCATACAGAGTTGTCTTTGATGACATCTGTTTCATCTCTTTTAATTAAAGTGCAGACAACTATTTTTTCCTAGATGAAACTAAACTTTAATCCTTTCCAAAATGAAATATTCCCACTAGAGAATGGGCTAAAAGAAGATAACAATGTGATAAGTGCTTTCAGGCTGGTTAGTAGACCAAAAATAACAGATGCACCTTCCACTGCTGCCCAGGCACTTGACTGACTCAACTCCAGTGTTAAGAGGCCAAATTATAAATGGCCTTCCTGAAAATGCATTTACCAACTCAGTTACTTCTGACTGCAGTCCTAAAAAAGGACTTCTCAACATTTGAGTATTTGTGACATTCTTGAATGTATTTAATTTAAAGCTGTGGTAGAAAGTCTTTTTTTACTTTCATGGAATAATGATTGCACTTTCCCACATTTGGGCATGGTATTAAATGCTTTCCTGAGCTGAGTTTTGTGTCTGAAATCAGGAAATGTCATTGGGGACAGCTGGCAATGGGGCAGTTTTTGCACATTATGTACCTTTTAGCACTATTTGACCTTAGATAGGTGGTTTGGAATGTATTGCATTCCTTGTTATATATGTGCAATCTCCCATGCTTTAAAAGGATTTGGGATGTAACAGGTGAAAGTTGGGTTTATTTGCTTCAGCAGTTAGAAGCGTTCTTTGTTAGTATTAATTACTCGCTCTTCAGAAGTTTACGGCAGCACTGTGTGATCAGCTTAATAAAATTATTACTTTATTTAATGTGAGGAATAGAAATCTTGATCACTTAGAAGAACATATTCCAGTAAAGGTTCACAGAAACCTAGTGGGTGTAGGCAGGGGCACAAGATCAGCTCCTTTAAAACAGGCTGATGTGTACCACTGTGTGTCAGCCAAAATCAGTGTAGATTAGCGAACAGGTTAGTAAGTGATGAAAATAGATAGCTTTCATAAAATTTTCTTAAAGCTAGGTGTCATTTGCCAGTCTCAAACAGCAGCCAGCAAACTTGTGCACAGCATTTTCAATCCAGATTTCATAAGGATAAACAGAGAAAAATGTTACTTGTCTTTTGTGAATCCAGCCATATGCAGAACTCAAGTATTTGTCTTCTTTCTTTTTTCATATTAGCTGTGTTTTGGAATTTACCCTCAAGTAATTGTATTTGTTCTTATTATTTGTAGTTATGCTTTTCAATTTAGACCACTTTTTTGTTTTACAGCATCTTTTTTTGTAAAAACATTTGTGAATAAATGCTGAATTCCTGAAGGTGGAGCTGAGGGGTAATGCAATAGGTCTGCATTGCTTATGCAGCAATCTCCCCGAGGTATCTCCGTGCCTTTCTGGTTTGCCATTACCAATCGGGAGTTGTGCCTAAAGTCATTATGGCTGTTCTTACTGGTAACTTCCTTGCTATCTCATTTTCTGTCATTTCACTGGAAACACACAGTCATTCACATAAGAAAATAAAGTAAGCTTGTTCACAGTTTTCTTAGTGGACGTCCCACCCAGATGCAGTTAAATATTTGAACAAGTCTGACACTCAGAGTTACTTGATGAAAATTACTGCTTTTGATCACTAGACCATCACTAGACAGAGAGGTATAATTTAGGCGTTTTCATAACAAGCCAGATTCTGCTTGAATGCATGGAAATAATTGCTCTGATTAGTGTCACAAAGAGAAAAAGTTTTGATTAATTTCATTGTGAAAATAAAGGGAAGTTCACGATCTTAATAATTCTCAGATTCTTCTGATCCTGCACTTAATTTGGTGCATTATAATGTCACTTGATAAGGAAAGGAGAATGGGTTCTCACAAGTCATGCTGAGTGAAAATGCTTTTTTTTTTCTGCAACCTTTTTCACGGAGCCTTTACGTTAGAAAAACATAACCATTATCTGTAATTTTGTCCCTTTGAAACAGGTATCTTAAAGCTATGACAAGATATATTTTCTTGGGAATCCTGCACATCTGAGTAGCTATTTTATATTTTCTTGTGTTTGTATAAGCATTTGAAACCTATTTTTTTTAAGCAACAGCTACAGAAAATTCTTCCTAGCATTACTTGGGTATGCTACCATGTAAGAAATGAAAAAAAGAGTTGGGTAAAAAAGCTTTGTGTTTGAAAACAAAGTCTGAAGATGGAATTAAAACAAAAATAGGTTACTTTTGAAGTTTAATCATGCAATCAGTGTCTGTTGTTTACTCTTCCTGTCTGCAATTTCTGTGTTTCCTCATTATTATGATAGGAATTGAGCTATTCAAATAGTGTCATAGAATCATAGAATAGTTAGGGTTGGAAAAGACCTTAAGATCATGCAGTTCCAACCTCCCTGCCATGGGCTGAGACACCTCCCACTAAACCATGCCAGTTATGCTACACCACATATTTGCAGGACCCGCAGATGGATTTCATCAGGTCCCATGGACATGGTTTCTAAGATGGTCTCAAACCAGATCCTCTCCTACAGTGGGCCCAGGGTTTTCATTCTCACAGTCCCAGCATCTGCCTTCCAAGACCTGGGTGGTATGGTCAGAACATTTTCCAGGAAGACCGAGGCAAAGAAGTCATTAAGAACCTCAGCTTTCTCCAAATCCATGGTAGCCAGTTCTCCCAATGGCTTCTGAAGAGGGCCCATGTTGTCCCTAGCCTGTCTTTTATTTGCAGTGTACCTATAGAATCCCTTCCTGCTACCTTTAACATTCCTAGCCAAGTTTAATTCTAACTGGGCCTTACCTTTCCTAACCTGGTCCCTAGCTTCCCGCACAACATCCCTGTATTCTTCCCAGGCCACCTGTCCTTGCTTACACCTTTTATAAGCCTCTTTTTTTCCTTTGAATTTTCCTCATCAGCTCCTTATCCATCCCAGGAGGTCTCCTGGCCTTCCTGCAGTACTTCCTTCTAGTAGGGACGTATCGCTCCTGAGCTTGCAGCAGGTGATCCTTGAATATCAACCAAGAGTCTTGGCCCCCCCTGCCCTCTAGGGCTGTATCCTATGGAATCTTACTGAGCAGGTTCCTCTGCCCTTGTTGGCAGCTTGTGACTGTGCATCATGGCTGTGCTGGGACACTACCACTCTTGCCTTATATTGAACCAGGACCAGATGGCTCAGGTCTTCGAAGGTCTGTGCAGGGTGGTGAAACATGGCATGAACCGCTTTGATGGCTGCTCAGCAGAGCGCTGTATCTTGGCTTGTCTCTATGCTTGTATATCTCCTGCAGTCACCTCAAAAGTAAATTTGGGGAGCTCTTTAATGACTTCTGCTCCAAGGTGCAGAACACAATGTACTGCAGTGTTGAGCTATCTCACTCCAGCATGCTGTGGGAACCAGAGTTCATGATTGGCAGTACTGAAAATCCATCTCCACATAACTCAGATCCTGCCCCTCCTCTCTGCTCTCATGAGACCTCACTTGGAGGATTGTGTACAGCTCTGGTGTCCTCAACATAAAAAGGACATGGAACTGTTGGAACAAGTCCAGAGGAGGGCCATGAGGATGATCAG
>JASSUY010010134.1:0-47947 GCA_032466535.1 Forpus xanthops
GTGAGTGGGCAGGCAGATTGATTTACGCCTGAAACCACAACATAACTGTATTCTGTGCTTATTGTATTAGTTGGCAAAAGATGAAGTTTATTCTAGTAGATAATGGATGTAATGCAGAGAACAGTTTGGTTTTATGGATTTACATTAGGTTTCACTCTTTCCCTCAGAATGAATTTCTGTCTCCAAAGAACTAATAGGCAACTCCTAAATAGACAGCTCCTTGAGCAGGGGTACCTGGTGGTGTATACAGCACGTGAGGCACAAGCTTTTCCAACAGCTACATGTACCAACCCTTTGCACCCATAGAGGAATAGAGTGCTGTTAGCAAAAATAAAACTAAAAATAAAAGTTAGTAGGTAAATGAGCTTTATACAAACAAACGTGTGTATATATATGGAACAGAAAATAGAGTGCTATACAGTGAAAAGAGTAATATATTTTTTTCTTTCCCTCTTTCCCCTTGAAGGAAAATCGTAAGAGTGATTCTCCAATACTAGGCAGTGTACAGCAGCAAACATTGGTGTCTGCAGCCTATAATAATTTGTCTAATTTAGCTATGGCACTGCATTCATAAGTATGAGCTCCCAATCGTTTCTCTGCATTAGGAGATATGTGTTCCTTCCTTATTACACTCCCAGTTGCTGGAAGATTTCTTTTATAAATACATCCTGCTATAAATAAAGCGCTGGCTCTCTCATTTGTTAGTTGTTCTGAGGAAATAAAATGATAACATGTCTTACACTTTAAAACTATGTTTATAAAACATCTTCATAAAACTACTAAAAGGCACATATGAAATAAAATCACGGCCATTGCTTACCATCATGCCAGCTCTGCAAATTGATTCTTTTTTTAAGATTAAAGACATCATCTACAGTACAGCCACTTTGTGGCAGTTCACAACTTTAAGTATAATAAGCCTGCCAGCACTTATTGATTCATAAACACTCTAGGCTATTCTGGTACATACCTTGGCATTTAATAAAATTAAATATCCCAGGCTAAATTATGCCATCACTTTTTAATCAGTGCAATATCCTGTGTTTAATAAGGCTTTCATTGTCATTCAGGGTGGCCAGGATGCTGCCCATGTATCCATGGGCTTCTCTCAGTCAAGCAGGCACTGACAGAAAGATATCTGCCCTCTGAGGATGGGAAATTTCAGTTTGGGAAACATACCATATCCTGTTTTATAAGAGATATTTGATTTTTATGACATTTCTTTTGAGGTCTAAGTACACTGAAACACCTACATATTATTCCAGGCAGAGTCTTCATTAAAGCAATGTGCTGGTAACTGAATACTGCAAATAGTTTGCAGAGACTCTCACATAATAATGTGGATGACTTCATGTTTTTAAAGAGCTGTCAAAAATGTAAGTGCCCATTGGGACTGCAAAGAAATGGGGGTTGAGTGCTTCTCAGGAGAGTTTTTGTTTGCTTATTTTGTTTCTAGTTGGGAACAAAGCCTAAAACCTTCTATTTTATTAGCAAAGAATGCTTTGATGTTTTAACATTTACTTAATACTTTGGCATAATATTTTGTATTTAGAAAATGCAAGACTCATTTAAAAAAAAAAACATATTTTTTTAAAATTTAAATGGAAACATTCTTTGATTGGATACTAAAATATGTTTGGGTTTGGTTTGATTTCATTTTGGGTTTTTTTTTTTTTTTTTCCTGTCAGTAACACCTTTTCTTCTGCTTTATTGTGATACAACTCTCTTTTTGCGTGGAGCAGGTACTGTCAAATCCTCTTAACCAGATTTTCCTACATTTGCACTCACCAGAGCTGTTAAAGCCAAAAGAGGCATCAAAATGCCCTCAGTGTTATCTCTGCTCTTGTGCTCGGCCCCTGTGGGATCTTTGGGCTATGGGTTCACCCTCTTAAGGTGGTCGGAAGGAGGTGACAGGTAGCCCTCTACAAAACAATTGTCTTGTGAGCCACACTTCGGATTCTTACCCTGATTTTTTGTTTCTACCCTCTACATGACAACTGTTGAGTGGAAACAATTTTTAATTAGAGAATGAAATTACAAAACACAGTTAGAAATATACCCAGAAATATCTCCTATGTATATTTTATTCTGCAAAGATTAATGTATGAGAAGTGATTAACTCAGGCTTTACTTCACAGATGATCTCTCAGGCCTAACAGCATACACATGCAGTCAATATTTTGCAAATGTTTTGATTAATAAATCTTTATATAGCCCACTGCAACTTTGCAGAGTTAAATTGATGCTCACAGTATTTGGAAAGCACACTGATTTTTCCCTGCGTGGTTTCCTAACTCAGGCTCATTAGCCTAGAGTAAAGAAAACAAAACAAATGCTGGTGAGTATGAAACCTTTTACTTTAACCACTGAAACGTACTGAGGTACAACACTGGAGATGGCTGTGTTCTCTGTAGAAGAAGCCATTCTTCCCACCAGCCTCCTGCCGCACGCTGGCTCTGCTCTGGAGCATCAGCTGCTCCCAGCAAAAATGCATCGGCAAGCACCCAGCATCACTTCCACTCCTTCTCACTGTATTTACAAAATACAAACCAATAACCAACAGCCCTCTGACATTTCCCTCCATTAGGGGTCTGCCTCAGGAAGGACAATGGTCCTTGAGCATCCACTGGCATGGGAAAGATTTCACTGCGAGCTCTCATTAAAGATGTTCATCTTTTAATGCTGGAGAATAAGTTCATTCTTGCTTTGCTATTTACTTTGGCTGTTTAATGCCAAAAGCATAGAGTGATTCATGTCCAGCTTGAAAGGGCTTTTGAATAACCTTGAGAACAAAGGGCCCAGTGGAGGAATGGGCGGGCTGAGCTTGCCGTGAGGCTTGGTGCAAAGAACTGGGCTGCTGATCCTGCCTACTTTGCAAGGAATGCAAAGACCCAATACCACCTCACTGCACCTGGACACATAGCTATGTTTAGATGAACATCATTATTGCCTGCCTATTGTGGGAAAACCCTTCATTAATAAACTTAGTTTTAGTCAAGAGACAATCAAAGTCTTGTAGGATGCTTCTGTTAGGGAGAGGAATCAAGCAATATATCTCTTTGGTAGTATGCCAGTACTTATGGGGTAGTAAAAAGGTTTCTGGCTGGTTTCTGATGCACATGATCGAACACCAGAAACCACTTTTTCTCACAGCTCTCTATGCACCTCCCATAGCCTTCAATTCTCTTCACTTTCTTTCTTGATGGTATTTTCAGTCTCCTCATGCCCTTTTCTGGACTGCTTCTTGTCTCTTGTCTTGGCACTTCTGCAAGCATAGATGCATATCTGCACAAGCCCTCAATCTATGTAAGAAACTTTTCCTCTGCAATAAGGCAATGCAAATGGCTCTGGAGCACCAGGATGTTTTCATTGAACAGCACTGGGGTTTCATCACTGCTCCCTGTTGCTTCCATTTTTTATGAACAAAACAAGGACTTAGAAGCTTCCTTCATTTATCCAGACTGAAGGCTGGATGTCACATCCAGTGGCTTTACCTTAGTCTGATGCTTGATTATAGAAATACAACAGGCACTATAATTCCACATTTAATGCATCCCCGAGAGAGAAGTACACTTAGGCTGTACTGATACTATACAGGGTGCATTTTTTTACAAAGAAGTACTAGAAAAGCACTCAAGTGCCAGATAGAAAGCTCAGTATCATTTTTTTAATAGCAATGGAGTACATTAATAAGAAAAATTTGAACCCCAGCATTATAACTCTTCCAGCAGATATTATCATTCCATGCATTTCACATTATTGCTAATTTCGTATTCAGCATACCAGGACCATTAATTCAGATTTTGTCTGCATCTGAATAAGCCAGATTACTTAAGAAAATAAACGTCTCTATTACTTTTTATAGTGTTAAAATTAATTTGCAGTTCCAGTTTGTGATAACTAAAATTGAGAATTAAAACTATATATGATACCTGAGATCTCCCAGAGATTAGCATTCACAAGGCTGTAAAATTATTAACTGCTTTAAATAATGCTTGCAATATTTCTGGGGTTATAAAGCATCTTCCCTTAGCCCATTTTAATTTATTTAGCATCTATCTCTTTAAGCCTTCCTTTTAGTATATTCATACCACTGGCAGCTTAGACAGAGAGCACCGCATTAAGAGAAATGCTATTTACAAAAATGGCATGCAATACAATATGTATTTCCAGGGGTTTTGAAATGCATAGGAATAAAATTTTTAATAATATCTTTAAAGGCTGTCAGGTTGCTTTTGTGCTATAAGAAAAGTTGAAGTTGAGTAGGATTTCTGAAGCAGAATGGCATCAAGTCAACAGTGGAGTAGAGAAAACCTTTATAGACAAAGAGGAACTCAATAAAACCACACCAAAAGCCAACATTATTTCCAGATTAATCTCTTAAGAATTATTAATAGGACAGAAAAGAGAGATGAGGGAATCAGAGCTGGAGGTTTCACCTAAGCCAGTGGGCATCTTAAGATCCTTCCTGACCCTCTGGTAGTTGGTCCAATCTCCTCTCACAGTCACTCCATACCTCCAGCTGTGGGATGGGATGTGCTGTACTTCCTCACCTCTGCTGTCCTCCTCTACATCTCCATGCAATTGATGCCTTTGCCTAATGCACCATTATCACAGTTTCTACCCAAAGTGGGCAATAATCTTACCATATATAAATATGGGTCTTTTTGAGCTTTCAGTATGTACCCAAGCCTTCAATTCTGCCTGTCAGAAATACATTTCTTGAAAAGAATGAAAGGCTGAGCTCTTTATACAACTAGTTGTTACAAGCAGCTGAAGCTTAAAGAAAACCATCAAGTTTCATAAAGAATTTGGGTGAGCTGGATGTGGTGTCATTGTAGGATTAGGTTCTCAGTCAATAGCATCTGTTCTAAGAAGTCCCTTGTTGAAAGAGGAATATAGGATTTAAATTTAAATCCACAGATTGAACAAGAAACAGAGTAGCAGATTCATATCTAGCAAAATGCAATACTTCCTTAGAGGGTCTGGTAAATTTTTGCTTGATTTTGACATTTACTGATTTAATGAAATACTGCTTAATTGTATCCATCTGTAGAAAGCTGAAAGCTGAACAACCATGTAGCAAGTGATATAACCTTTTGATGGATTCTTTAAACTTTAATTTTGATCTGAGTGACATAGATGCAGTAATTGGAAGGATATTTTTTCAAGGAAGCTGCTACCAAAAGCTCTCATGTACTGGTAGGACTATGTGTGATAGTAAATAATTTCGCAGATTTCCTGCAATAGCAATTTTTTTAAAAAAGGCCATGGCTTGACCACATCTGTATGGACATTATTTCCTTTGGGTACTACTGAAGAAGACATCATGTTCCCAAAGGCTTTTACTTTGCTTACACTAATACTAATTTTTATTATCTCAAATTGAAGGGGTTTCTATAAAGGATTTTAGGACGATAACATCTCAAGCTGAGATTTCAACAGCCGAGTTCATACTCGGAAGTAGCACTGCCTCAAGCTTTAATTTAAACAAAAGAAAAAGATACTGTTCTTAATTCTGAAGGCCAGAACCCAAATGCCAGAGTGTCATTTTATAAAAATTGCTCTTACATCATGACTGAGTCTCCAGTGTTCCATGGCTGTGCCTTTGCAATAATGGTTTAAAATGGAAACCTTTATTTTTCCCCGGCTTTTCATAGCTACAGAAGAAGCAGGGGGCTAATTACCAATACTGAGCTGCAAGGGTCAGATCAAGAGTTAAAAACAAAGCTAAATGTTTCAGAAAATAGGTGAAGAATCCTGCTGTGGCAAATTTGGGTGATTTGCCCTAGTGCTGTTAGTTTTTTTACCTGTAATCTGTAAGTTATAGTAGAGTTGGTGCTTTTAGAGTATCAAGTTGGAATTAGCAACTGCACATAGAGACAAAATCAGAACTGGACAAAACAAGTTATTAAAATATTGAAGGGTTATTTTCCTGTTAAAAACAATGTATGTTTAAATTTAAAGATATATATAAAATCAAAAGCTGAGAATACAGATGAATATTCGCAATGGAAATACACTTCAGATGTTCAGCAGCAGTGATATGACTTCAATTCTCATTGCCCTTTAATTGCTGGTAGCATGCCTACTTAAAAAGAATTATACAAAATAGATCACTGGAAAAGGAAAGGACTGATTTTAAAAGTATTCTACTAGTAAGTTATGCTTGTTTGTACGTCACCCCAAGATCCTGGGAAGGAAATTATGTGGGACTTCTACTACACCTGTCAAAGATGGCCTCATTGTCACGTTCTTGTCTGGTACACAGCAAAAAACAAAATCATTCCCTGAATCTTTGGGTGAGTCAGAGTAAGCCTTGGCCTGAAAAACACAGATATAAAATTATTGAAAAGCAACATGGAGCTGGTTGAGCTTCCCTATGAGTCCAAGCCCACACTTCTGCTACTCTCCATGTATCTTTTCCTGGTGTACCACCCTGAGACCACCGCCACTGCAGCCTTCAGGGAGTGCCTCCTCTAGATCTGAACAGAAAACCCCGAACTGCCTGATTAGCTCGAATCTGACAGAGCCAGAGCAGTATTAGAAGACCCATATAGTCATTGTAGGACACCCAAAGGCCTAGTTACCTGCTTCGTGTTACACAGCCCTGTAGGACTGCAAGAGCAGATAGCATTTGGCTCCAGCTCTCAAATGGGGCCCTTAGTCTGCCAAGATACACTGAAGACATTGGCATACAGAAAGCTTGACAGAAATGTGTGGATTTACTTTTACCAGCCTTGGGATCCTTCTAGATTCAGAAGTTAAATAGCTAAGACCATGTAGGAGCACCCTTCTTCCTGCTTGCCAGCACACTGTGCTTTGCCATGGGTGTCATAGCAAGATGCTTTTAATCAGGTACCAGAAAGCAATTTGCAATTACTGAGCATAGCGTTGGTGGCGTAAATGAGATTAAGCACCCACCCGCATCAACAAACTTAAAGCAAATAAAAAAGTGAGGGAAGTCAGTCCTCAGGGCACACTGGAATCTCTGTTATTTTTGTTTTTTTCTTTTGCCTGTCCAGAAAACACTGAGTAAGAGGTCCCCTTCATTATGGTCAGTTCAGATGTAGCATCTCAATGCAGTCACAGAAAGGCAGTCACTAAGAAGTACTCAGAAGAAATAAAGAAGTTGAGAAAATCATTTTATTGCCTGACAGAAGGGGAGGCTGCCTTAATTTTGTTGTCACTAGGAGTCTAAATGTATAAGGACAGCTGCTGTGCTCAAGTAACAATGCAATCAGTTAATGCTTTCAGCAGGGAAACATTAGCTGCTTCTCCCTCCTGCCAGGCAGGGAGAAACAAAGTTTACAAAAAAAAAAAAAAAAAAAGGAAACTTTTAGACATTTCTTTCTTTTTTTTTTTTTCTCCTGTGATCCTTTGAGTGGAGAGAGAGCAAAGACCGCACCAGAACAGGGAATGCCTTACAGGAGTTTCCCACTGCATCATTTTGGTGGTGGTGTTCTGAGATGTTCTTTGGCAGTCACACATTTGCTGAAACAACTGCAGTAAAGCTACATAATGACAACTATTAAATAGCATACAGTAAGGGACAGCTGGATTGTGACCAATGCTGCTTTTGTTATTGACCAAAAAAGATTAAAGAGTAAAATGTTAAATAAATTATAAAATGAAGCCATGAAACCAGGAAAATTTTGCCCTACATAATGATGAAATTAGCATAAACAAAATGAAGACATTTGCTATTTTTACATTCCCAATTTGAGATGAAGGTAAAGCAGAACAAACAAGAAACTAAAACTATATGTAAAGTCTATGATGTGTTTCTGCCTTACAGCTGTAATAATGAAGGCTTCTTCTAAAGGAACAACCGTCAGTACCTACATATGTTTTATCATTAAAAAGTTTTGAGGTGATAAAAAGGAGAATCAGAGAAGCCTTATTTTGGCATAATGATCTATTTTTAGGCATTCTATGAAGAACTAGAACAACTGAAACAGGACAAGAAGAGAAAGGAAAAGGGTAAAAAGAAGCAAGGAAAGAGATTAAACTCATTCATTTTAGGCACAGCCATTAGTCCATTTCAAATTAGAGACATAAAATCATGGAATCATTTAGGTTGAAAAAGACTCTTAAGATCATTAGGTCCAATCATTGACCTAACACTGCCGTGTCCATGGCCTGGCTTGAGGGATACACTGGGATTTTGTCGACCTCAGTTATATTTTCAGATCTGCAACAGAATTAACTGTGCTTTTTAACAATCCATTTAGAATTGGGTTTTCAGAAATGCAGGTTTCATGCTGCCATCTACATTGGCCCAGATACATCAGTACCATAGGCTGAGGGTACTGTTGGGATCATAAGAGATGCCACTTTATTCCACCACTTTCTTTCAAGCCCTGCACCAGTTTCACTCCCTGCTGGGCAGAAGGAACAATGTCTGACAGTTCATTGGATGAGCAGTATGAAAGGGCTGGGATTCCATGTCTTCATCCCCATGAGGATAAATGAAGAACAGAGCAACATGGGAATTAGAAATGGGAGTGTGTGGGAGATGAGGAAAAAGGAGACTATCTTCCTCAAATCACTGAACATTTTTGTTTCAGCTTCATTTATGTAGCAGTTTTAATAATGATGTTTCATTAACGAAAAAAATTAAAGAGAATAAATAAACACATGTATAAAAGGTAATTGAGTTGAGAAATTAAAACAAGAAAGAGAAAAGGAATTTTATCAGTACCTTGAACACATTTTTGAATAAAGAGAAATTATTAACTTATAAACTCATACAAAAAATATGTACTTAACCGAAGAAACACAAAAATTAAAAACATTAATGAGTGTATATTTTTTCTTAAGAGGCAGAAACATCTGGTGGTGATTGGGTATATTATTCTCAGCATGGAGTACTGGGGAAAGCAAACATGAATTCCTCAAATTACATAAGTAATTTGGAAAAATACGTACCTTGGATTAGCATCCTATAACTAACAGCTATATTATTAACATCCATTATAATGCATCTGAATGCAAGAATCACAAGGGGAGAATTACCAGTTTTTACAGTTTCATGAATATCTGTCTCATGGAAGTTCATGGTCTCAAAGAGAAAGGGGTGAAACTAAAAAGTGACAGTAGAAATTTTTCTGATTTTGGCACATTAAAATATGTTTAAAAGGTAAGGACTTGAGAAGCACTTATGATAGATATTTCCATTTCTCCTCTGACCAGTGCTGTTGAACCCTTCCTTTCATACAGCAAGTAGTCTTTTTAATGATTTTATTGCTGAAGTCTGCATGGTGCTCGCAGACAGGATACAGCTTCTATCCCCTGGTCAGCTAAGGAACCTGAAGACCTGAGGTCACTTGTAAACTCAGATCTCAGGAAAAAAAAATGTATCTTAAAGAGCAATGTTTTATAGGAAAATGAAGCAGGCAAAATTTGGATTTTTAGTCACCAAGTCTGTAATATAGTCACATAAAAAACGATAAATTTCAATAAAAAGGATCAGCAACAATATCACCTTTAAGGAAAGAGAAGAATGTTGCTCCAACCTTGATCTTATTCATCATTGTTGAATGCTAAAAGTTTAAATATTTCATATAGATGAGATGGGAAGATTGCAAGAAAAACTGAATAATCTCCGCAGACTTTAGAAAGCATAGAGACCAAATCCAGCCTAAAAGGAAATGAACACTAAAATTATATTGTTAATTAAATCCCTTATTTATAACATTTGTCTTAAGTTCAAAGATTTATTTGAAACGGATTTAAAAAAATGAATTAATGTTACAAAATGGCAGACTAATCTTTTCTTTGGGGCCAATGATTATATGAAAGTGTATGAAAAACAGCAGACAGAATGCCAGGTATGTTTGGTGAACCGATACTGCAGTTTAGACATTAATCTGCAAAGTGGATTAACAAAGTCAGATGTTTAGATATTTTCACAAGGGTTTTATTCATTCTTGGATACAACATCTGCAAAGAATACACTGATGTTATATAACTCAGAGAAACCACCAGAGAAGGGAGATGGAAAACAGATCTTAATTCATTTGAAAAGATTAAACACTGCAATAAGGTAATTTAATTAGTTGTATCCTTTGTTCTTCTTGGGACATCTTCAGAGCTGGCAGTTTTATTCTTCTGCTGCTTTACTCCCTTTGCTCTCATGGAAAGAGCTGTCCTCTGCACCAGCAAGGCTCTGAAATGCAGCCGAGAGTGCACCAGAAAAGGTCACTATGCAGATCAATTGAAGCCAGATATAAGAAAACCCATCTTTAAAGTCTCTTGTTAATTAAAAGACAAAAATCTGAGCCTTGTCATGCTTCTAGTCAAAATAAATGTTTCTGCAGTCATTTCAATGGCAATCAGATCAGGTTTCTGATAATATTGATCAAACATCAAATGCAAGAGGGTGAGATGTTAAGTATGGGAGTCCAAAAGACAGTAAAGCAATGAGGACACTAAGCAGAAACAGGCTCTTTGAATATTGGCCTGCTGATACAACTCAGTGAACTAACTAATGATCTTTAGAAACATTCCTAAAATTCCATTTTGATCACAATAATAAATTATTTCATGCTTGTCACAGGCATTCATACCACTGTTGCATTTCAACCACTTAAAGCCAGAAGAAGGTCTGGCTTGATCCAAGCTGTTAGAGAAGTGGCACAGAAAGACATAGATCTTATGTGCAGGCTGGAGAAGATTAGGTTAGAAAGGACTAATACTTTCGTTTAAACATTATGGAGTAGATTCTTAAATCATTGAGCCTTAAATGCAGTGGGAAAAAAATGAAGACACAAATGAAATTGAGAGACTATATTAAAATAGAACTTTCCTTTATAGATGATTTTACAAAACAGGATATTTTTATGAGAATCAGAAAAATATGTCAAAAACAGAAAGAAAATTAACTGTGACTAAGCAGAAAATACAGTCACTTACTGTGAACAGCAGATATAACATCTGAAGGGAAAATAACCTATACAATTCTCCTTTCTCTTGAATAAAGCTAACACACCATTTTGGCTGATAATTTGCTTTCCCATGATGCAACTGTCTTCTAAATTAGGTTGCATAATAATTTCAACCTGTTTGAAATCATTTTGTCCTATTGCTGTGAACAGTTCAGGAGATAGCACGGACCAGGGAAGTATAAGGAGGCCAATAGTAAATCAGAGGCTATCAATATATTTATTTTAATTAATTAAAACTTTTTCTATTTTTGTGTATCCAATATGATATAAAAATCTAAGATGATGTTCTAAGCAGAAATGACCAGAGAGATCTCTTGCCTACTGTTTGCAGTCTCTTGCGACTGTTTAAGTGAATGAATAAAGAAGCAATTTTCAATAGAGATGTAGCCTTTTTAGCAGTGCTTGTCTCTAAAAGAAGGTCTGAAGAGAAGCAGCAGACTCCCAAAGTGTCTGTTTCAAAGGCTGAGTGATTACTGGTGAAGGGGATTGCAAAATGCTCTTTCTGACTTTTTGTGTTGCGGAAATGCTCTTTGTACATTAAGAAAGCAACTAGAAATTATCCTCCAGTTCTAGAAAATCTAGATGTTATTAGGCATTTCCATCATCTTCAAAAAAAAAAGGCGAATAATAACCGAACAGTACTTGTAACACATATGGTAATATATAGTTAAAAATGGTAAGAAAATGAGTGAAAGAATACTTCTGCACCATTTCTATAAACAATTCTGTCTTGCTGAAGTCTCCCCATGAGATTTTATTCAAATACCTTGCCTTGAATGGCATCTTCAATAAAGAGTTTATGAGGTTGAAAAGGTTTAACCATTAACCTCCGTCTTTAAACTCTGCTTACAATTCCATTTGTGTTATCTACATCCAGATCTAGTCCTGAAATGAAACAAAGGCAATACTCCCTTTATTTCAGCATGTGGTAGAATGAGTCTTCATTCCTTCAGAGCTGATTTAGTTTTTTGGCAATTTCCATCTCAGTTCTTCTGTCTATACAAAACAAGATGACTTTTTCTTCTTTCAAAAAAACCCTAAAGTATATACAAATGAGAAGATATGCCAACTTCAGTTTCTCTCATCTGAGGTTCTTTGAAATTATTTCCCTTCAACTTCCATCTTTAAAAAAAAAAGATTACTTTAAACAACCCTTAGAACTCTTTAGAGGCATCTGTAAAATGCTTTATCCCAGGCAATCAAAGGCAGGAGACTTTTGTTTCTCAAATCTTATGATAAATAAAGAACTCTGACTTAAAATATATCTATATATATAAATGTAGGAATCATGTTAAACTCTTGTCATGTTGCAGAAAGTCACATTTGACTTACTTAGAGTTTGGAAAGACTGTCAGGGCATATTTCAAAGCCTGTTTGTTTTCCCAGACTTACCAGTAAACAAGGTTCTGAGGGGAGCTTTTGCTTAGAGGGGCACAGCATTTTACAGGGATGGTTTGAGTGGTGAAGGCTGCAAACTTCTGAGGTGTTGATATGGTTCTGGCTGCTGACACCCATAGCCATGATAACCGCTGTTGGGTTAACTATCCCAAGGAAGTGAATTAGTCATCCACTGATGAGTTAACAGTCAGCTTTAAAGCGGAAGCTAGAACTTGGTCTTGATTTGAAAATATTTTGGAAATTCACTTACTCGGTTAGTGTTCACTGGCATTGCAGAAAAGCTGAACTAGAAACTTGTTTAGATAAGGGTTCCTAGTGAAGAATTTGAGGGGGCCACATCACATTTGAGAAAACTAGCACATAGCAAATAAGCAATTTAGAATTCCTGAACTAGCATTGGCCAGACATCTAACAGGAATGATTAAAAGGACTGCACTCTATCTTCATAGATGAGCTCAAATTACTCATAGATTTATGTTGATTTGTTTATTCCTCACCCTTGGTAAGAATCCTTGACCTGCATGAAAAACTAAATGAATGCTACTTGAAGTTAGCTTACTGATTTGAATTTTATATGAGGCAGTAAATTAAATTTATGTTAATATAATACATATATTCTTTCCTGAACCATTAAAGGGAAGGTGGGGCTGCACAGTGCAATAGTTTATCTAATTGTCTGTCACTCACACTCATTGAAACTGTTGTACTGATCAAAGTTTTTAAAGTCTTGCATATAAGACCCTCAAAATCTCCCAGGAGTAGTTTGGAATATCAGAAGCAGCTAGAAGTAGAATCTTTTACTTTTAAATGGTCTTGACAAGTTTACTTGATTTTCATACTTTCTAAAAGAAGTGCAGCATGGAACTGAGAATGACAGAATATTGCTTTCGTTTCATTTCATCCTCCTATAAATAAGATCACATAAAATCATACATTAATATCCAGGAAACCTTTCTGAAATAATGATACTTTTTCTATGAGCACAAAGGCCTGCTTATACATCTGAGAAAACTCATGAGTACTCAGAGAAACAGATGCCCTAGACATTGGTTAGTGAAGGAAATCTGTCAGATAACTCAGTGTGAGGAATGTGGACGTATCTGACCAGAAAGCTGCTCTAGCTCTCTTGGGGCCCGCAATAAAGATTTCCACTTGTGTGTTTCCAGGAGGAAGTCTAGCTTTGTCATCTCCATGTGAGTCAAACCAAAAGAGGAGCATCTGAGAGAAGCAAGAGGTTCCAGCATGTCTTTTCCTTGATCTGCAAGCCTCTCTGCAGAGATGTTGTCAGTTAATGACACTTGTGATGGGAACAAGTCTCTATAAAGCACAGAGGAAAGCAGACAACTCATTTTGCACTGGGCCTTTGAACACCAAGGTGGCAGTGCTTCTCTGTCATTTCCAGGCTTGGCTGTACACATTTTATGTATATGTTCGTATATACATATATAAATAAAATCACTTGACCTAGAAACAAAGAATTTGACAACACATTACTGGACTGGAGATTATCTAGTTCACTTGCATTTTCATTCAAATTCAGTTAAAAAATCAATAAGTTCTGGTATGAATAAAATAGTGTCTCTGATATAAGTGGCATTATCTTTGAAAATGTGTGGCTTTTCGAATGATGTGACGGATTCTTTGAAATGCAAAGGTTATTAAAGCTCCTTTTTTTCTTTTTTTTTTCAGCTCACAGTATTTTTATCCTGTACTTGCCTTTGATTTCCTGCACTGAAATAACAATATGGGCATAACAATGGAGGTCACAGGAAAGAACAGACAAAAATCAGGCAGATACTCTGGTTCACAACTCATCAACCCAAAATAGTGACCTCTAGAGAATGTCAGGCAGAGATATCTGCATCCTAACTCCTCCATCCCATTCACTGCAGGGAGTATAGGTCTTTGTGATGACAATTACTTGTATGAATAAAACTCTTTCAGCTCAGCTCTCAGACTAAACTTTGCATGTTATGGCAAGCCACAGTATAGATTTCTGTAGTGCTTTGCACCATTATGATAATGCATGAATTTGAAAAAATAAGAGACAGTGAATGGAAATGGGATCAATGCCAGCACAGAATTCCCAGATCTGAAGCACTACCAGTCAGTGCCTCTGCTTCCTCCTTTCCCTGCTCTAAAGATGGTCTGGGTAGCCTAAAGAAGCTTTAAGACAAACTTTTAGTCTGAATATGTTAAGAGGTAATGGGCTAATATAAAGGGAATATACTGAGATGGATATGAGTAGATACACTTCCATCTGATGGGAAAGGTTGAACAATGGCCTGCAAAATTCCACTGCATATTGCACCAGATGATGCAGACCTGCAGTAGTGCAATAAGAGATCTCAGTCCTTTAAAAGGTATACTGGAGCTTTGGAGGAGAGAATGAGCAAGTAATAAGGTATTTGGGTATAATATCACAGACTTTGTTACATTTTAACCAAGCCTTTGAACTCCACAGTGCGAACTTTTTGCATGTCAGCTCTCTAAATTGCATCTAAATCTTTGTTCTGTGACATTTAGCATCACTCTGCTTTAGCAAAGGTTGTTGCTTTTTTTTCCCAATGCCTTTCTGACCTGTCTTTAAAGTCAGCACTCCCATCAGTCTCAGCTGACATACAGAAAATAGTGACATATTGACTTTTACAAGAGGTGACACAACATGAATAGATGAAAACTTGGCACTGGATTTTCCATATGAAAGGAAGTGTCAACAAAACAAACAGAAGTCTGTCCCCATGCTTCATCCAGTTAACGAATCACCATTGTCCCCTTACATGCATATATTCAGTGCTCTGTGGAATATATCTCCTGAGATAAATGGATGAACTTTAAAAGAAGATTAAGCTTTTAAACCAAAATTTCAACTTTTATAAACATGAAAGCTCATTTCTTAAAAATATGAAGGGATTAAGTTAATTGATTTGAGTTGTGTTCTGCTCTGGAATGGAAGACTTGAGATGAAGAAACATAAGTACTTGCCTTTTGTTTAAGCTTCAAAATAATGTTTCTTCTTAGAGGTTCAAAAAGTCAAGAATTGTCCTTCTCCTCCCACCTTCCTGGTAGAGTAGGATAACTGAGGCTGAATGAGATCTCTAGTCCAACCTTGTGCTCTAAGAGCTCAGATGAGGTAACACCACACTTCCCTGCGCAGCATTTTGCTTTTCCAAAAAGGAGGCATTTTTGCCTTTATTGCCCATTATTCATATACTGGAGTCCCTTCATGCTCCCCAGTAGCACCCAGAACTAGTCTGTGTCCAGTGACAACAGATGACCAGATCAAAAGTGTGCTGAGTCAAATGTGTTTAGCAAACACTGTGGTAGTTCCCTGCTCATCTGTTGGACAATCCCTTACCCAACAGGTCGCCCTGAGTGAAAAATTAAAGGTGAACAGTAAAAGTGTTCTGTGTATGAACTGCCCTGTGCTTTTGGCCAGTACTATTGTAAGGTCACAGAAAATGACTGAGACGAGTTAAAAGTTTCAGTTTACAAACTGTGGTAAAAATTTGCAGAAGTGTCTTGAATTTGAAGCACAGAATGAGAGAATTTCTATAAATGTTTCTTTCTCATTTTTCAGCTGCTTTCTAGTCCCATAGAGCCATCCAGTGTTGTCAGAGACGGAACAAATCCATAGCAAGAACACTAATTGACTTTGGCTGATTAACAATAGCACAACTGCTCAGTGGTGCACTGAATATCTTAGCCGGCTCCAAAATTGCAAATTCTAAAATCTACCAATATTATTAACTAGAATTTTTGCTGTCAGTCCCAGTTCAGAGGTCAAAAGCCTGCTTATCCATAGATGAGGGAAATAGTAAACCATTGTTAGGAACAACATAGCTTTGCTGTACAGTTGATATCTGGCCTCTGGGAGCAGAGGTTTCCTGTGGTGGTCATAGACAAATTTTCATTACAGCACACATTCTTTCAGTAGTTGATACTAACCATACCATATGCACATTATTTCCTTTCAAGAGTTCTCACACATAGGATTATTTATTATTGTATAGAAGTGTTCTAATGAAATAATGGTTTCCTCAATGCCCTAAAGCTGTAGGGTCTTTTAAATTAACAGCTACATGCTGCTTATAAAACTGCAGAACTTGTTAGATTAACATTTCAGTCTTCTGAACTGAGTAAGTAGATTTGAGAAATGACTCAAATACAGAAAACAGGAAGTTTAAAATAGTATAACTGAGTATTTATGAAATGTTGTTTCCTCTTAGAAATACAGAGACTTGGAACTGAGTTTTTACTTTCTTATCCCATAACAGAGGATGGATTTGACACCAAGCATGGCAGAACTGAGCAGAAGTGCTCAGTGGCCCAGTAGCATTCGGAAAACAAAGCTTTGGGGCATTTCTGTACTGTATCACCACTGCACTGCAGGAACATAAACTGGGGTCTGCAGCTGGGCTCAGAAAAAACCACTTGATTTCCATAGTTAGCTTTGCAAGCACTCATCATACATTCATTTCCATCACTTGCTGGAAGGAAGATGACCAGCTGCTTATGCAGTTCAATGGTGGCAATGATTACAGTTGCACATCTGCACGGGCAATGCTAAGGGGACAGGGAAAGGATGAGGACACCTCATCTCTGAACACCGTTAGCTCTTTTTAGCAATTCTTTCACAATGCTTTTTTCTTTGTTCATTTTTCAGCACAGGGGACAAGCAGGGGTAGCATTTGTCCCATAAAAGTTACCACTGAAACTAGATTTTGTCACTTATCTACCTTCCAATTTTAATGAATCACATTAGTTAAAACTGCAGAAAAATAAAACCCAGAAAAGAGGAAGAAGAAACCCTCAATATCAACCTATTATTCTTTTGTTCAGCCTGTCCCTTTAGGCTCGTTCACATGGATTTGTTTTCCAAAAGATCAATAGTAAAGTCACCTATTCTGAAAAGAAAGCTCTTCCTTTTGTGCAGATTGTGGGGTTGTAGGAGTCAAGGGTGGGGAGGAGGTATGCTCTGCTCCTGAGAGCGTTCCACAGAGCACAGCCACGGTGGTGGTAACCATTCCACATGTGCAGAATGCACCATGGCTTCTAGGTGATTCCAAGACAAATTTAACAAGAAAAAAAAAGGTTAGCTGTTTAATATTTGAAGACTTGTTCAATATTTTAAAGAGTAAAATTACTCCTGTTGCTAAACTCAATATTGAGTCAGGATGAAAAGTACTTGCCAGGATTCCCCATCAAAGCAACCACTGAAAACTGGTGAAAGAAGATTCATGTAAGCAGACTATCCAGCTATAATGTAGGCCATCAAGCTAGCATGGACAATGTATCTTCACAAAAATGCTATGTGTCACTCAGGTCTTTCACCAAAGGCTTTGTACATCTTTTCAGCTATCAGTGAGTGTCACTCAGAACACCATCAGCTATAGACTACAGCTGCCTCCTGTTGTACTCCTCCCCTCAGGCTGTTTAAATGTATTTAGCATTGAAGGTTCCCTGTGATACCATGTACTGAGATGGAAATAATACCTCTGGACTTTTCCAGTTAAATATTTCCAGCCATTTTCATAATAGGAGAATCAAGATTTAGTGTCAAATAGCCTGTGTTTAAACTGATTTGGGGTTTGGCAATGAGTACAGCTGCATTCAGGTAGGAACAGCAATGGGTAAACATTTCTTACAGCATACATCATCAGCATGACACGTTCTGTTCCTCCTAATTCTTTTCAGTGTTAATCTTGCTTAAAATTTTTAACTGCTCAAACTGAGTCTTTCTGACTTCTTTTTCAGATTTTTATGCAATTTCTTTTCATGTTGAATGCTGGTATATGCTGCATGATACCATCCAAAGGCTACAGTAATAGCATGGCATTCAACACGTACCTACTTTGAATGCTTTCTAGGCCTTTTCTAGTTACAAACCAGCCCAATTGAGCAGAGGTTACAGTATTTCACACCAAGCCAGGACAGATTTGTGCTTCCCCGCCATTACATTATTCTCTGGGCTTATTATAAACCTGGCATCAGAGTCCATTTAATTTCTTCATTTTTCCATAATCTATGGAAGAAAAAAGAACTTGAAAAGGAGCATGTACTGCTTATTCTTTGCAAAGTGTTCACCTCTTTTTAATTCAGTTAGCTTCAAAACCTACAGGAATGCTTTAAGTCTCTAGACTTATTAATTGGTGAGAAAAGTCAAAAATCCATGTAAAGAAGCTGATCTCAACTTATTTTCCAGATAGCTAATTCAGCTGTCAATGTATGTTTAAATGTACTGAGATTAATTCTTCTTCTGCAGTTAAATATAATTGCTTATGTCTGCTTCTTGAGCTCCACACAGGAGTACTGTTATCTCTGAACATCTCAGTTTTAATTTCACTTTTGTCTAGTGGACATTTTTTTATACATATCATATAGTGGGAAAGATACATGTTGTGAAGGTGTAAAAACCTCTTTAGTCACAGATGTCCCATCATGAAAAGCAATTATATTTTCTAAAAGATTTAGTGCCCTTAGTTCTACTCTGGAGCTACCCAGGAAATGAAACAAAACAAAAATAGTTCTGGAAGCTTTGAAGTATATCAATCATTTAAAAGGAAGAATCAAAAGTGAAAGAAGATACAGAGAGGATTGTCATGGTTCTTTTTTAATCCACAAAGTTTTGTTTGATGTGTCTTGATTTTGGAATCGGATGATAAATTCTTCACACTGCTTTGGTTAATTTTTTCTTTTTAAGGGAGGAGGGAAGAAAATGTTCAAAACTGCGAAACTATGATTTAATACTCATTGCTTTTTTAACAGCCTCTTTGGCAAGTCATTATGGCTCTTGTCAAGCACAGCACAGTCCCACCAAACAGCATGCAAGGAAAGAGGATTTAATTTTTTTTTCCAGCTTAGCATGTCTTCCTATTCAGTGTCTTTGCTTGGCAATAGATACTTGTGCAGTATTGACAAGTCTCTAGATAGAGACAGAAAAACAGGATAACCATGCCTAACCTTGGGCACCTATCTGGCAGATGCAGGTTTCCTAAGTCACATAGAAGAGAGCTGTGCACTCGTAGAAGCACCTCAACATCCAGGTGGGTTGTGTCACCCCAGGAGTAGTGAATGGACCTCTACATCTGCAGTTCCCAGGAGTGTAGTACATGATGTGCCATAGCAACAGCATGTGTCTCATCTGCTGTCCCCGAGCAGCCTGAAACCCCAGAGGTAAACATGGTCCAGAGTCAATGAGAAAAATGCAGTTGAACATCCTCTTGGCCAGTGGAGATAGCTACACCAATTTTACTTCAGGAAAAAATGTATTCCTAGGTGTCAGAAGTTAGAAATCAAAAAAAGAGTTTACAACAACCAGCTCATAAGTTAGGTGCTGTGCTGGACTTACGATTCCTGAAGGAAATGGCACTAAGCCTAGTCCAGAAGCTTGGAAACACTAACATGTCCACAGCTTTACTTTCGCTGGTAACCCCAAGCAGCGATTGCTAGGAATAAGACACAATATAGCTTTCCATCAAAAAAAAAAAAAAGAATAAAAGATGTCTGCTTTCATTGCATGAGCACAAAACCACCTGAAAATGCCTGCTTAGCCCCTACCATTACAGCACAACAGAAACCTGCCTGCTCACTACTTTCAACCTTCATTTCTGTATAAACACAAAATGGGAACAGCAATGAGTCGTTTCATGTTAATAAACAAATACACAAGACGAGATCAATTAGTCAAAATGATGTGATTCATTTGTGATTTACAGAGCACAGCAGAGAAACTCATCTATGTAAGAGTTCTGTTCATCATCCGAGGAGTTGGCCTTGTTCTCTCACAGCTCTTGAAAAGATGTTTAAAATCAAACAACTCAATGATCTATGCACCTGCTAAGCCCTGCTAGAAAGAATCAAGAGCACGCTTGCTCGCTGTCTGCTGGATGGGTTTTCTTATATCTGAAATAGCTGCATTAGTCATCCTCACATTGTCCAAATCTCTGTGAGTGAAACACCAAATTATCCTTCAGTGATTCTCCTCTTTCTGATCTCTCTGATACTTTTAGAAGAAGAAAAGAACTGAAAAAAAAAAACCAAAAAAACCCTGAAGTGAAGGATGAACAACAGTGGATATTCAGGTGTCTAACTAAACTGCATTCTCAATGTTATGATCCAGTACATTCTGATCTAATTAATCTTTGTCAATTAGCAAAATCTCTCTTCAGATTCTTTTTAATAAATGCAGAAAAAGCAGATGCCATAATACCTAAAGACAGTATTATTGCTCCCATAACCATAGTGCAGTCCACTCCTCTAGACTAGTCCTTTAGAATTATCCCACCATACTTTTCCACTGATCTGGTTACTTTAGCTTTTATAGTTTCATTTCAACACAGAACAGGAGCAGAAGCAAACTGCTTAGGTAGATAAACAGATATACAAGGCATGATCAGTTAGTTTTAAATGATACAACTGTATACTGGTGTTGGCTAGGATAGAGTTAATTTTCTTCACAGTAGCTAGTATGGGCTGTATTTTGCTCTTGTGCTGGAAACAGTGCTGATAATAAAGGGATGTTCTCCTTATTTATAAGCAGTGCTTGCACGGAATCAAGGCCTTTTCTGCTCCTCATCCCCCCCACCAGTGAGCAGGCTGGGGGGCACAAGTTGTTAGGGATGGACATAGCCCTGGAGATAGCTGAATACCTACCTGCCGATGGGAAGTGGTGAGTGAACTCTTTGTTTTAATTTGCTTCTGCTATACTTATTAAACTGTCTTTGTCTCAACCCACAAGTTTTCTCACTTTTACCCATTTGATTAACTTCCCCATCCCACCAGAGGCATGGTGAGCAAGCAGCTGAGTAGGGCTTAGCTGCCAACTGGGGTTAAATCATGACATTAGCACAACCCTGCAGAGATGTTCATCCACACAAGGGTTTAACTCATCGTTTGAATATTTATTTACTCACATGAGATCTGCTCAAGCATCTGATCTGTGACACATAGGCACTGCCTAAATTAGGAACTCGAGGTGCTTCAGCCAGCAGCATCCACACAGATTTTGCCAAAAGATGAGATTTAAACTTATACTAATGAGGCAGACTAAAAACAAGAGCAGGATCAGGTGGATTTTCTAGCACCTGTACAACCTCTGAAATGAGAACAAATTCATTTGTCGGGACGTATGGCAGTATAGCCACAGATTTCACATAGCACCTGGCAAAACTATCCTTCATATCCATGTAATCATGAGTGAGGTGAAGCCACAGGGTCACGTCCCCAGTAGTTGTTTTGGCTTAATTTTTATTTTTTTCTTTATTATTCCCAGGGCATTGGCCTGGCTTTTCAATACTGCCAAGTCATAAGGTCCAAACACATCCATTTTCGCTTTCTAGTCTGTCTCCCAGGACTAGAAGGAGAGCAAAAATTTCATTTCCCAAAAGTGAGAAGTTATATGCTGGAAAATATGACACATTTTTCAGAAAATCTTTGTGAATAACCTAAATCCTGCAAAAACATTAAATGCACAGAATCCCCATGTCCACAGATTTCTGTTGCTGCAGGCTATCACTCTGACATGTCATTAAAACACAGAATCACAGCATGCCTTGTACAGTAGCCTCAGCATCTAGCAAACAAGCCCCTCTAAGCCTGTATGCTAAGTACTATTCACCTGGAGGCTCACTGCTAATTGACAGGCTAGAATTGCAAATGTGGTGCAGGTCAGTGAAAAAGAAGTTTGCTTGGAAGCTGATTCCTCCAAAGTTTTCAGAGCTTTCCTGGACACCCAAGCAAATAGGCATCTTTTCATGGGACCACATATCTGTTTTCTTCATTTCACTGCAGATGAAAATGTCTTATTAATAGTGATATGGAGGGTTATTTTTATACTATGAAGCATGGTATGCTAATTGGGATGGGGAGGCATGTAAGAGGCATTTCTTACTGTTTGTAGGATATCGGTTACCTTTTCTTACATCCATTTGGATTAACTATTTTTATTATACCAGCAGTCATTAGAAAAAAGCATGCAAATTGCAAGGTTAATCTTTAAGATGTATTGTGATGTGGCTTCTTCAGTATACATTTGGACCAAGAAGGGACTGGACAATACTGTAGGAACACGTTTAAAAATACCTTTAAGTATTGCATCACCTATATTTCCCTATACACATCTTTGCCTACCTTATCTCATTCACACTCTGAACTTGTTCAATTCAAATGTGTATAAGGACGTCAGTGGAACCTTTGCCTGAAGAAGACACAATCTCTGGTACAGAGATCTCCATAGACAGAGCATGTCCATTTGCCTTTTTGGCACAGAGACGTAACCCCAGAGGTAATAACCAGCAAAACTGTCCTGGGCATTGCTGGTTTTACCAGGCACTGATGCATGACCCACCAAGAGTTTAAACCTCTCCTAGGCTAGGCAGAGTTATAGTCAGCAGCTCCTGAGTCATGGACAGACACATGCTATCTCATACTAGGCAGAGGGGTTTAAATCTGCCCTGATGATACCCCTCCGAAACAAAATTACAGTTGTGTTACTGTGAAAGAGTTAAGAAAAAAACCTCGTGCTGGTGTTTACAGAGAAAAGTAAGAGCACGAAATAATTACAGAGTACAGCCTGACTAAGGGCATTATATAATAAGGAAAAGACATTTATACAGAACATTTTATTACTATTCCAACAATAAGAAAAATAACATGATTGATAGAGAAAATTTAAGAGTCCAGAAAATGCTTTAGGAAGATGGAAAAAAAAATGAAACATCAATAGACTAAAATGTCTTCATTCCACTTCCTTTATGCTCTTAAAAAAGCACGAACAAGCTTCTCCGACTTTGACATCTAGAGCGGAGATGACAGCAAACAAGGCAGAAACTACAATACTCTTTGGGACCCACCTGAAATTACAGCACTATTAAAAATATCATTTTGACTATCTCCCTAGCAACACACTTGCCAACCGCATTGAGCCATTAATTGCATAATTGTTCAACACCCACAGCCTATTTTACTGGCTTTGAGACGATCAAAGGAAGAATAAGAAACTGTACTAACACCATCATATAGTATTAGTTTAATTAAACATTAATGCAAGGAGAAAAACATAGCTCAAACCACAGAGAGGAAGCTATTGGAATATGATTTTTGTTGTGATTATTCCCATTCCCCTTTTAGTCATTGATGTGTCTGGATTGGTATTCCTGGTACACATACTTGTCAATCTAACAAGGTTTCAACCTTTCCTCTGATAACAGATTTTTTTGTCTTGGGTCAGAATAGTTGAGAATAAAGAAACGACCAATCAGCAGTTAGGGCAGGATTAGACATTCTGGTAGTTCAATACAGTGGAAAACATAGCACGAGGAAAATGAAAAAAGTTAAAAACCAAACAAATAAGCCATCCATCAAACTGTGGTACAGTGAAGATAATTAGACTGTTATCTATGGCATTAGAATTTTTGCATCTGTTGAATACAATCAAGTTAGTTTAGATGGGTTTGGAAGAGCTTTGCTGCCTGCAGGAAGTGATGGCTTTGTGATCAATTCAACAGATGTAGGAAAGAATTCAGTTCTTTGTCTTGTTAGATGGTCACTTTGCGAGCCTGGACTAACCTCTGCATGCTAGATCCCATCACCACTGACTGTCTCCAAAGTGCCATGAGAAGAAGCAGAAGGAATTATTCCAAAAGAGCCTTCTTTCCATGGCTCCCCATGTTCTTACTGCAAGAAGTAGACAGGCTACAATTTAATGTTGCTCTTCCATAAAGTTACCTGAATTCTGTGCCTGGGTTTCTACCTTTTTGTGAATGTGCTGTTATTCCTAATGATTCTTTATGGCAGTCTCTGTAGTCTGATAAATCTGCGGGAAATTTGTGGGCAATCCAGGCCTTTGGGTGAGGCAGGCTCCAAAACCCAGAGGCTGCACTCTACTACTTTTATTTCACAGCACTTCTCCTCTGAAATATTCCCATGCTGATAGACAGATCTCTGTTAAACTTCAGCATTTTCTGGGTTCATCATGTTAAAAGCCTATAAAAGACTTGCCACCTGGAATTACCTGGGAAAGCACCTTGTTATACTCCACAATAGCAGGAAAACTAACATGACCTCAAGAGTTTTCAGGGAAATGTCATACATACTGTATTGCAAAGCATTTATTCTGTTGATTTAATACTCTGTCAAATATTTCTCATAGAGCAGCAGTGGCCTAATTATTAGATAAGGAAAACTAGCAATCTCTTCCACTCACCTCAGAGGGTCTAACTCGTTGTTGCCCTGTGGTTTTTGTCCTCTTTGTAAAAGTAGAAAAACAATGTTTCCTCCAACCCTGTGTTGTTTTGATTGCACACACTTCATGCCATGTAATTCATCATGCTGTGTGCTTCTACAGCACATAGAACAAAGGGCTGGGTCTCTGCTGAACTCTGAAGACTCTACAGTGAACACTGGTGAGCTCTTCCCTTGGAGACAAGAGTAGGGGAACACCTCCACTGCAGCCAAATGATGCCCTGCACAGCAGCATAAGGCTGCATTGCCACAAACCCCCCCAGTTTGTCAGTGACACCCATGTTCTCACTCCTGTCACTTATGCCAAAGCCGTAAAACTGAACGCAATCCAGTGGAGATGGATATGGCTTTGGCAATGTACAGAAAGGGAAGATGAATGGTGGCAGGGACTGGTCTGGTTTTACCACCCAAAGGTGAGTTTGCATTGATTACTCCTGAGAGGGAAGCATGTCTGGAATCCTAATTTATAATCATCTTTTCAGAGAAGCCAGCATGGTCATAAACACCTTGATCCCATCTGAAGTGCTGTGAGCTCCTGCTATTATTGACATTTCCATACAGTATCTTGACTCTATTCTTGCTTGTGGTGCTGAGGGAGTTGCATCATTTCACCTATGTAGCCTCAGCTTCCCCGACACACACACTGATATTTTGTCTTAAAGAGAAGTAAGTTTTCCCAGGACAGGATTTATTTCCATCTCTTTGTATAGCACCTAGAATAGAGCTATCATCACTGCTGGCTTTATTACAGTATCACAACAGCACCATAGAAGTAGTAATGGCACCGTGAATTAAAGGACCATCTGTCCAAGAATAATTCATTCCCCTGCCCACTCAGTTCCACAGTCTGTCAAAATCATCCAGATTGAAAGGGGAAACCAAAACCCTCTACTATTAAAAGTGCTCAAGTTAACTGGATCTCTTTGACAGAATTGGGTTGAGGGATGACTGCAGCTGCAGCATGGAAGATCTGGAGGGGTAGAAACTTCTGCTGGAGTGGCAGTGATGGACATTTGAGATGATGGGGAGCAAGGGCAAGCTCTTCCCTGGTTAAGCTGGTGTCACAACTCATAGTCAGAGTACGGGGGCTGGGGAGGCTTCCAGCAGCCCTGGAATCTGGGAAGAGAAGCTCACTTTGGCTGGGAACTGAGGTAATGAAAATTTTCTTTTTTTTGTCTAAGTCCTCCATCTTCGTATTGTTCCACAGCAGAGAAAAAGCATGTTTGTACTTCTATAGCAGTGGATTCAAAACTGTACAAGCATTCTACTTATTTTGAAGCTTCAATTTAAAAAAGATCATGAAAAAAAAATCTCCTCTTCCCAATATTTAAAGGGATAATAAATGTTAAAAGGAAAACAAAGCAATGAGACAGACAAATCCTTCAACAGGGTGCCCAGATCAGGCAGGCCTTTGAGCCAACTCATGCCTAGTTTTGAGAACAAATACTCTGGACTTTCAATATATTTTCATAATGGGTATTCTCTTCAGCCTTGCTAGGGGCGTACAGCATTATTTCAGCTTTCATTTCCAATTTCATTTTAAAAAAATATTTTTCCCTTTTCTGTTCAACGTCAATCAGGATTTGCAGTGCACAGGTCAGGTCTGCTACCTTGCTCTTGTAATATGCGTAGCAGTAGGATTTCCAGAAGTGCCTAAACCCAGCTGACAGTTCCCAGTAGTAATGTTTGATCTGTTTCAGGTGGTCTGCAGAATCATCTGTAATCAAAACAATAAGAGACAGCTGAATGTAACTTATTCATTCTGAAACAATCCCCCAGTCTTTTTGAATATACTGGAAACGGGAATTGGAGACATCCAAAGCTGCTTTTCACCTCCTCTGATCCACATGACAGGAATAGCTTGAAAAGAGGGACATTTTCATAGGCCCAATTCTGGTTAAATGTAGGCTATGGCGCTCAGTGGTGGTGGTCACATGTTGCAATTTCAAGTTCTCTAGCTGCTGCAGCAATGGGAAACTCTTTACCCCACTCATCACTCAATCCCTCATCCTGCCAGAGCCTGCTATATCCACAGCAGCAGAAGTTTGACTCTAATCATGAAAGGCATGTTGAAAGGCAAAGCTAGAAACAAAAAGACCCACATTGCATTTAACAGAAATCTGAATATTGAGGAATTTTACTTTTATCAAGATTATCTAAAACCTACATGCACAGAAAAGACTATTATGCCTAATATCTGTGTCTTAATGTCAAAGTTAAAGAAGGGGTTTGAGTAGCATCTAGAGGGGCAATGCACAGCAACTGAAGGTAGAAGAACATTATCTCTGGCTGAAGCATCATATGTCTTATCCTTTGTCCTCCCTTCTCTTTACTTGGTTCCTCACTCTCATCATATTACCAGGGCTGTGTTGTAAATTGAATCAGCAAATGATCTGAGTTAAAAAAATATAACCTGAAAGTTTGCTGCTCTTTCAGTGTCTTAATCCGGATAATTACATCTGTCCTGCTTAAAGTACATCCCCCAAAACAAGTGCAATCTGTGCTATGGAGACTGCAAGATGCAACATGAGCGTAGGCAGGGAAGGAGCCAAGGAGAAAGGCTTAAAGCAGCTCTGCTGATGGAGCAAAGTGTCTGTGAAGCTTCACCCTGAATTTTGAAGCTACCCTAAATCCCTGTGATCAAGTGCAATTCTTAATTATTTGCATTTCAATGCATTATGCATATGACTCCTCAGCACTTTAGACACTCGTGCCAAGTGCTCACTTATAAATTTGAACATTTGAAACTGAAATGATCTCTCACACTGAACCCAGTGACTTGCTAGCAGGGGCAGATTTAGTCTCCTCCTAAGGAAATCGATTGCTGCTGTGATTTTGAACATGGTTTGTTAGTTGTTTGCTACCTTAAAGCTGCCCAATTCAGATATGACTTTCCCACGTGGGAACTTTTCTTTATTAAAAAAAGAAAAAACAAAACCCAAAACAGCTATGAAAACCAATATTCCTTAGCAGCACGTGTTATTTCATCAGCCAAATAAGCTTTAACTTTTCAAGAAAAAGGAAAATAATCCCATCATCCTGAAGCCCAGTTTTCATCCAGACATACAGATTTCACCAGCCATGCTGGCTGTAGCAGAACTGCTGTCCCACCCAATACTGTCACGTAATAATAATTGATTGGGCTGTTTTTTGTAGTTCTGCTCTCCACTATGGTATCTCAAGTTGAAATCAGCCCAAATGCATGGCTGAAGTGAGCTCCTGGCCCCTCCTCTGAAGTCTCACGTGGCAGTGGAGGGATGGTGCCTGCCGAAGAAGCAACTCCATCTCACAGGGTAAAGTGTGGTTGCAAGCCACATGATAGTGGGCTCTTTAGGGCCTGTGCTCATATTAGGGCCTGAAATATTGCAAGGCTTTTGCCTCTATTTCTTTTTTAAAGCTTTTTCTTTAACATGCATTCTGAGGGGCAGATGAGCAAACCGCTGTTTAACTCTGTGATCAGAACAATCACTTCATGACAATTCATGCAATCTCTGCTAAAAAAAAAGCTTTCCTAGTAGCATAAAGGAAGAGTCCTGTTCAGGAAATACCATATAAATCTATCTAGGTAGAAAAGAAGCATCAATCTGAATTGTGATCCACCAGTACTGCATATTGTATGACACGGGGTAAGTTGCTCCATATGGGGACAGTTATTTGCAATTACAAGTAAAAAATGTTTTTAAAAGGCAAGACCCACCCTATACAGTGCTCACCTCTATCGTTTAACGTGTAATTCTTTACTGACAATTTCTCCTTACTTCCCCGGAGTAGTGTGGTTATTAAGCAAATCTGTCTCTTTTCTTTTTGTACAAAATGATAACTTAACTGATTAAAACAGTTGTATTGCAATAAACTTTCATATGAGATTCTAATTCCACACATTACATGGGGATTTTTGTTTTTCTTCCATCTGAAGTCATTTTACACTGTGTAATGACAAACAGGGCACTATTGGCTTTTTTTGCAGCCATCTCGTTGGAAAGCTACAGCTGTTGTCATTAAAAGTGTAATACATCTCCCTGCAATAACTGCTGTCATAACATTAATTTTCCTAAGCAGGTATTAGCAGTTTTACAGTACTGCTTGCAGATTACACAAACACTTAGTGGCATATACAGGTGGTTTAAGCTCTACCGCAAGCCCTGTATTTAGGGCTTTCTACCAGCTGCCTGGGAGTCTTCAGAGGCACCCCACCAACCAGGTAACAGTCCATGCAGGCTCCTGGGCTAGCAATCTTACACTGAAAAGGTTATAAGAGAGAGAAAGGAGAGGAAACAAAGACATGCAGAAGCATGTTAATATGCCTAAGGCCATGCAACAGCAAAGAAACAGTCCCACAAACTCTGCATGATGCAACTGCCCTAACAGTGGTCAGCAGGCAAGAAAACATGATCTATGGCACTCCCTCCACCTTCCTTCTTAATTTTAGCATCCCATAATGGCTGCCAACAACTTCTCATCTCACCAAATAAGGTGGTTCCTTAAGATCTGATGTATCAATGAATGTTTGCAATGATAATTCCCAGCAATATTAAATAGGGGAATATTAGTTCTCAAAGCAGTGTTCAGACACTATCAGGGTTACTGACTCCTTGGATTTTGGTGATATCAAGATGCCTACTCATATCACCATGGATGCTTCAGTATTACTGCTGAAGTTTCAACCTGACACTCCCAGCAAGCAACCAATCCTGGACAACCTAGGGCTGCCTAGTGTCTGATGAGCCACAGCACTTAGAAGCAGTACAGGAGAGCTTTACATATACCCCCAGAACAAGCACCAACCATATTAAGGTTTTCTTCTGGGCATCACAAGCTGCTGTAGTCCTCCACAAACAGAGGCTGGGCTGGATTCACTAGTCCTATTTGGAAGCTTCAGTGTTTTGATGATGTCTTCCCAAACATAAGAAGTCTTTCAGGAGTTTACATTTCATTATCTTAGAAATGGTTTCTCCCCTGAAGCTGCAAGGGGACACAGCAGGATGTACAAAACTCAGTTTCCTACAGATTTTCTGATTTGCACAAGACAATAAGAGAGTGTAAAATCTCTGATGGTCTTTTTAACACAAGCGGGAAAAGATAGTTTTAAAGCAATCCTGTTGTCATCTTGTAAAAATAAGGCCTATGTATTCTGAAGATACCTAATGAGAAGCTGCCTCACATAATTTTAAACTGCAATTGCCTTTTCTCGTTTTGTGCTGTACTCACAACTAATATTAAGCTAAGATTGAAAGAGTTTGGAGTAAGTTAGAGAAAACCCTGCCTGTACTGTAATAACATCAGCTTCCCAGTACAGCAGCCACCACAGAGCCACTCTTCACACTGTGCCTGTGTCAGAAGCACCCTATTTCCCAGTCCTCCCTTTGCTTCTATTGGCCCATCAGCACCTGGAGCCTGGTACAGACGTTTTGTAAACATCTACTCAGAAACCTAGTTTTTCCCTGGAGCTATGAAATGTTCCTCAGCTCTGCTATTCCCCACCCCCTTTTGTTTTTATTTCTGTAATTCTTAAAGAACTGCATGCTGTTTCCCAATTTCCTTTTTTATTGTCTATTTATAGACCAGTAAAAAAACAGAAATTATTCTTCTGCTTTTTTCACAAAGTATTTAATGAAGGGAGGGGCTGAGCTCCAGTTACTCCAGGAGTTTTGGCAAAGCTCTGAAACAAGAGGAAGGCTTATTAGGTATGCTAAATAAGTTTAATTTCAAATTGAAAACATTTTATGTCTTGTTGTTTTAATTCAAGTCATTAACTTACTATGAAGTACCTGAATTTAATTTAGCTACATTTTCCTGAACTTCTGAAGTATTTTAAACACTCTTTCAAGCTCATTTTTCTATATCTAAGTGTATCTCATGTTCCATTTGCAATGGTCTGCTGTATTCATTAGATACTGGGAACTGTCTGTTAAAAATTTACCCAGAACAAATCCACTTTGAGGAAGATAAGGAGCCATAACTGTGACTTTCCCTGAACTAATAGCTACAATTTTTGTCAAAGAGTTTGGATCAGATGCTCTTGAGATTTTCACCTTATTTTGAGAGGACAGAAATTGTGGTTAATTAAAATAAGAAGATATTTCTTTAGTCTCCAGCGAATATTTATAAATCACATATGAAATTGGAAGTAATTTATCACTGATGCTCTATGAAATTCAGCAGTATATCCATCTGGCCATGGTGCTTTAGTAGGTAATATTGCTTGCAGGGCACTTTTTATTGCTTATCTCTCATGGGGGTTATCTAAGTATTGCCTTGATAATGCTGGCAGCTCTATTTCATCCAGAAAATAATAAATGGATCACTTCTCTTTCTGCTGCATGTAATTCAGAATGAGGGAGAAAAAATCCTTATTCATTTGTTTCCTTTAACTTTTTTGCATATAATTTCTTAGCAGCTGAAATCCACTGATTTTGTTATTCTTTAGAGGAGCACATGGCTGTGGAGGGCTGCTGGTGAGATGTGGGCTCTGTGACATTCATCTGCGTTATGTGCAGAGCCAAAGTAAACAGCAGAGATAACTTTAAAAAGAAGCCAGACTAATTTTTGGTCTAATACAACCTTAGGCTGCATTTCTTAAGCTCAGATTTGAATGAAAGTATTGATTTTAGATGTACTGATTTTAACGCATTTAAATGCATTCAAGAGTAGAGGTCATATTTAGCATTGTCGATGAGCACATGTGACCCAGAAATATTTCAGTCTGTAGTTAAAAAAAATCCCATAGACATCTAATCAGATACTTTGAAGTTCAATTAGGGGTTGTAGAGAGGTGATAGTTGAGATAAATACCAGTTTTCAAATTAAGCATTGCTTTGATGTCAAAAAAGTCTGAAACCAATTAAGCAGAAGAGTACTGGCAGTACACAAAGCTACTGAGGCATGCAACTTAGCTACACATAGCACAGTTTTATCCACTGTTCTCTCAATGTCTTTCCCTCCCATTCTACCCTGAACATGTACTATGAAAAATGTAATAAAGAGAGAATTGCATAGTAGTAGAGTGCCTTGATAAGAGATAGCAGTAGGATACTGTTCAGGTATATGCTCAGATTTACTGGAGGATATATCACACTCACAATGACAGTCTCTTTCAGGTCCCAGCTCCAGGTACTGCATGGATTTGGGCTCAGTGGTTCAGAGAGTTGCAGTCATGATATTTGCCTATTACCTATCAGTTTCCACAGAAAACTTGCTTTGAGAAGTAGCTCTAGTCTCTGGTAAAGATTTTTTCCCTCTCTGTTGTTCATGGGAAGGAATTGTTCCCAGAGGTCTTGAACGTTCTTTGCTGTTTTTCTTGCTTTTCGATTAGTTATATCTGACAACATCAAGTGCTAAGGTTTTACCCCAGTATGAGCCAGTATAACATGGTTATTCATAAAGTGTACAAAGCACATTTTCCAGGATCAGCCTCTGTTCCACTGTTGTCAATGAGAACTTCCAGTAAAACTCAGAATAATTCAAACCCCCAGTTTTCAGGGAATTTATGTGATTTTTAATCTCTAGCAACTTCCAAGTATTACTGTAATAACCACTTGCTTGCTTCCCTACTGCTCCTCAAAAGAGGAAAATAAATCGCAGCTAAATCTGGTTTTTTTTCAAGCATTAATGCATTACAACTGAACTGAAGTCCAAGAACAAGCATAAGAGAAAATACCAGCAGAACTAAGGTCAGATTTGCTCCCTTCCAGGCTATTCACTTCCAGCTCAGTGCTGTAGTAGCAGATAAAATAGATCTGCAATTTCTGTATTCAACTTAAAATAAATACAGGAATATGATGGAATCTTAAAATCTCAAGGCCAGATGCCATGTCTCATACCAGATTTACACCAGTTTAGCTGATGAGTGAAGAACAACTCGGGAATGAGCATGCTGGTGAGTGGGAAAGTGGGATTGCTGGTGGGAGTTGTGCTGTTCATATTGGTATGTTGTTTGCTGATAAAGTGATGTTACTTCAGCAAAAGGCTCAGAACAGTAAATCAGAGCAATAGGGGTATTCACTTAGGACTCAGGCTTTCCTTTGGATTCACATGAGCACACATGCAGTAACTAATTTTACAAGACATGTTACACACTGAAGCAGCCCCAAATAATTACTTAATGTAGCTCTTGGGTTACTGCAAACAAATTCTGGATACGTTCCTCTGAGTTCCTGAGACCAATTTGGTTTTGATTATATTCAGGTCCTTTAATAATTCAATATTCATAAACATTTCTGTGAATAATTTTTTGTACATCTTTGAGGTGTGGCATATTCCTTCATATGTCTCTGTTTCCATATAAATGTTTATTTCCTATCTTTTTGTTATTTACTATAGTATCTGTCATCAGACAAGAGCAACCCATATAACTCAATTCTATACTGTAGCTACTGAACATTCACTAATTGATGTGAATTTGGTGCAACCAGAAATATGCAGAGAGAGGTTTGTGCCCCAACTCTTCATTGAACAGCTGCTAATAATATCTGCAGCAATCTTGATCAGATCACAGCCATTCATGAACAGAAAAAGAACTGAGTTACCTGAATAATTTATTTCCAAGTATTTGGTCCATGAGTTCTAGTCCCAAGTGTTAATGATATAGATAAGAAATAAATAAGTGAAAATTTGGACTTTCAGTAGATTCTGCAAATGGGTTCAAATACCATTTTATGAAAAGATTTCTGTAAATCTGAAAACAGTACTGACTACTGTAATATTACCATAACTTTAATGATTTGCAGTGATATTTTCTTTAAAGACTAATCTGATATTTCATGCAGTTCTTATTTTTGGATTAATAAATAATAAATAAATAAATAAAGCTCTTTTCTGATTCCACATATATATAAAAGTTGTAATGTAAAATGGGAGAAATATGGTCTAGAAAACCAGAAAGCAAATCAAAAGAAGTGAGAATGTATTACTTTTTTAAAAAACGAGATTTATTAGCCAATCTCAAGATGTTATTATGCTGGATGGAGAGAAGTAGGATTATTATGTTTTGCAATATATACAGGAACGTTTGGAATCTACAGCTATGCAGAAATGGAAAAGCACACAGAGGAATAGCCACTTGAAATAATTCAGTGAAAGGGGAAAGGACTTGATCACACAGGACTTTCATGTTATCAGCAGCTCTGGGAATTAGTTGGTTTTCCTGCAGAATACAAAAAAGACTAAGGAAAGGCTTGAATCATATGTTCATTTTCTGTTTATTGTGATTTACGGATGTCCCTCCACATCTCATGGACTGTATTGTTTGCTGGGTGAACATGGAAGCGGACACCAAAGCATCCATGGACTCCTAGGTCAGACGATGGATATGAACTGTGCTCCTCAGACGGTACTTGTTGAAGTAAATCTGCTGCAACAGATCATGCAACAGGTGTATCAGTTAACAAGGCTGTAAAGAAATATTTCAACAAAAATATCTGGAGGAGATGGGTTCTACAAGCAGTAGACATGAAGATACCCTGACAGATGTTATTTGGGGTTATGGCAATCAAATTTATAAATGCAGTCTTGGTATCATGCAAACACCAAAAAAGATGCAAGTTTCTGTTCAATTCTGCTCTAGCTGCATGTTCTGAAAAGAAAATGAAAAATGCAGCTGGGTAGAAACTGGTGTCGTTTGTCCAGGCTTTAGGAAACCAGAAACAAAATCTCCTGAACACTGCCTCTTAGGACTATGCAATGTTAACTTAGAAGTATGACTAATGAAGTGTGATGACTGGCTGAGGGAACTGGGGTTGCTCAGCCTGGAGAAAAGGAGGCTCAGGGGAGATCTTGTTGCTCTCTACAACTACCTTAAAGGAGGTTGTAGTGAGGTGGGGGTTGATCTCTTCTCCCACATTACAAGCAATAATAAGAGAGGAAATGGCCTCAAGTTGTGCCAGGGGAGATTTAGATTGGAGATTAAGAAAAAATTCTTCACTGAAAGGGTTGTCAAACTTAGAGCAGGCTTCCCAGGGAAGTGGTGAAGTCACCATTCCTGGAGATGTTTAAAAGACGTGTAGATGTGGCACTTGAGGCCATGGTTTAGTGGTGGCCTTGGCAGTGCTGGCTTAATGGTTTGACGTGATGCTAAAGGTCTTTTCCAACTTTTCCACATTCTATGATAATGTCAGCACTAATGACCCTGCTGATCACTTGATGTGCTCCTTGGGCTATTGTACAATTTCAGTGTCTTAAATGACTGCTTTTGCATATCTTAGAGACAGATTCACCTACTGTAAGCAGATTTACCTGCCTATAATGTTGATGAAGTTCATAGAATTATAGAATAGTTAGGGTTGGAAAGGACCTTTAAATCATCTAGTTCCAAGCCCCCTGCAATACCCAGGGATACTTCACACTAAACCATGTCACCCAAGGCTCTCTTCAACCTGGACTTGAACACCGCCAGGGATAGAGCATTCACAACCTCCTTGGGCAACCCATTCCAGTGCCTCACCACCCTCACAGTAAAGAACTTCCTCCTTATATCCAATCTAAGCTTCCCCTGTTTAAGTTTGAACCCATTAGCCCTTGTCCTATCACTACAGTCCCTCATGAAAAGACACCCCCCCCCAGCATCCCTATAGACCCCCTTCAGATACTGGAAGGCTGCTATGAGGTCTTCACGCAGCCTTCTCTTCTCCAGGCTGAACAGCCCTAACTCTCTCATCCTATCTCCATAAGGGAGGTGCTCCAGTCCCCTGATCATCCTCGTGGCCCTCCTCTGGACTTGTTCCAACAGTTCTATGTCTTTTTTATGGTGAGAACACCAGAGCTGAACACAATAATCTAAGTGAGGTCACAAAAAAATAAAATTGTCTACCCCAGAAGGACATGCTACAACCCAATTCTCCAAGGAAAAGATCAGATCAGTGCTGCGTAAATATGTTTGCTTTCCTAGAGGTGAGAGCCTGAGCAATTGAAAGGAGTGCTCCAGCAAATCAAACTGCACTGTGAAGGACCCTCAGGTCAAGGAGTAGCCAAAAATCCACTGAAGTGATTTATAGAAGTACACAATGTTGTTTATAACTTAGACCTGTCAGAGCAGATTTATGCCTGAACTGGGTATGGAAATGTGGAATCATGAAAACACGATCTCCACAAAAATGAGAGGTATCAGAAAGGCTTTGGGCAGTCACAGATATTAAAAACAAAATATTCCTCTTGATAAAAAAAAAAATATTAAAATACATCCAGGAGAGAATATATGTCCATCCAAGGAAGCCATCAGGAGGCCCCAAGGTGATGTGAAAACTGCCAGTGTGATTGTTGGAGATGTCTCCCAGAGAAGCAGAGCTGCTGGAGCAATAACTCAAGTTGAAGCTTTAGCCAAAGATGGGAGTTTGGGTGCAGCAGGTGCTGCTGAAAGGGGTAAATGGGGTTCAATAAGCAGGTTTGCACCATGGCAAGGGAGTGCATGGAGGTTTTTCACTCTCTAATGTCTAGTTTGGTGATGAGTAAAGGAAATAATTATTTCCCCTAGGGCTATTAATGTCAATAACAAAAACAGCTCTCCAATTTTCTGTTAAACTTATTATAGTTTTGAGAGGAAGTTTTCACTTTAGACACAGAATACCCTGAATACAGCAGTTTGGCTACCTTGCCATTGCTCAATCCAGGTTACCTGTTTTCCTCAGGGTAGATCAGGTGACACATGTCATGTGGCTGTCAAGAAACCCATTCAGAAATACCAGCTACTACAGCCTGTAGTAACAGAAGAAGGAAAATAATTGGGCTCCTTGCCAGGGCAAAGTGAGGATGTCCTTGATCTCTTGGAGAAGTATGATAATGGGCAGAAAGAGTCTACGTTAATTCAGTTTTTCTCAGTGGACAAATTAATTCAGCCTTTGAAGCAAGGTGGAAAATCCCGATGAAACTCCAGGCAGGTGTTAGGGAACCAGTTTCTTCAGCCTCTTGCCATAAGTGGTCTTTTTCTTCCTTAACAGTGAAGGCAAATGAGTACACCACACTTGCAAGCAGTGTGATTTGCATGCCTCTTACAGGTATATTTCATTTCATACCAATGATTGTTCATGCAAATTTGGAGGATTAAATTGCAAATGGAAGATTTAATTAAAATGTTCCTTTTCCTAAGATCAATAATCTGGGCAAAGTAGTTTTCATTTCCATTGATATATCTGTTTTTTCCCTCATTTAAAGCAAACTGTGAATTACACTTTCTAACGTATTGCTTCCAAAAATGCCCCAAAAGCAAATTGCACCTTCTGGCAGCCTTTGATTCATTTTAAGTGTTACATAGAATAACTTAACATATGTATTAGAATACAGCACAAAATAGCATAATTAGGCACAATTTCATATCTTAAGTTTTGAAAGAAACTTTTAAAGCATTTAGCTCATTTAGTAAAACTTGAATGCTATAGAATAAGTTGTATTTTGATCTGTATAGAATTTGATTCCAAACTCCTGAATCTCAGTAGAGCTTACTTTATAAAGTAACTTCTCATTTATATTCTGTGTTAATGTCAAGGAATTAAATCATAAATCTGGAAGCAATTCTACACAGTAAAATGGAAATGGTGGAAAAAAGTCTCTCAAATAATTTTAATCAAAATCCATGAGACTTGTGCTACCTGAGCATTACTCTATCTGTGCAGAAAACTTAAAAGCATTTTAGCATTTTATTTACTTACATGTTAACAATTTTCTATCATGAGATAGATTTTTTTAAAAATCAGAATTAATACAAAATCTTCAAGACACTTATGTAATGCTTATGAACCTTAACTAGGAATGTTTTCATTTCAGTGGGATTATGCAAGTCCAGAGCTGGACTATAACCACTCTGGCACTTAATTCCCATGGATAGGATCCTAAGTTTGCAAATATAACAGTGAAATTCTGTCAATATTATAAGCAAAGATTCCATCTACAAATTCAGCCAAGGTACTTGTTGCATTTTTCAGTATTCGTAATATTTCATTAAGTATTACTTGCTTAATGCATGAGAGTATTTCTCATTCTGTGAGCAAGGAAAAGAGCTAGAAATAATGTTTATCAGTCATACATAACTGTTTCAGTCAGTGTTTCTACAGTGATTACACTTTGTATTTGCCTTTGAGAGGGGTGGAGGTAGAGCTTGGGTGTTTGCTCAAGACAGGATAAAGAGTTGCTCTTCTCATTTGAATTATGCGTACACCAAGTATGAGGGGTGTTTGGGCTTCACTGCATTTGGATTGGGTTCTGTTAATTTGAAACTTGCAACTTGGTTTACACTCCAGGTTACAACTTGGGGCCTATTGTTCGTCATGCGGTTTGCAAACCCGTGGTCTTTTTCTGGTTTATGCACCTAAGAAATCATAATTTTCAAAAGGTAGGAGGCATTCTGAGATGCTGAAATAATTCAAAAGGCATTATAAATATCCACAATCAAAAAGTTTGTAACTACAAAGCTGATGCAGTCTGCTTTTAATTCTCTTCTTTAAAACTGTAATGCATAAAAAGAGAAAATAAAGGTGGATGGCACAACAATCAACCCTTCCAAGTCTCCACATTGTTACTTCAATGTTGCACAATCTGTTAGCTATCTGAAGACTGTAAACAGACTAATATTTCAACAAGTATGGGATAAATCACCCATTTGGAAGCAGTGAAGAGAAAATGATGAAGCTCCAAGTGAGTTGTGAAGCACTGAATAAGGATGTATTACACCAGAGGAAACCATCAATATTTGTTTAGTATGTCAGTGTGAGAAATAAATCTGTTAGCTAATTTGTATTCTCCTTAGTTAATTTCACTGTTTCAGCCTGAGTTTTTTGTGTTTTGGTTTAAGTGCTACACAGCTGCTTAATGGCGCTATCAAGTATTCTGAAGTCATCCTAGAGATAGGGAGACACTGCAATGTATCATACCCATCCAGAGATTGAGATAGCAGTTCTTTAGGTGTCACTCCAACACTTTTACTTCTTAGTCTTCCAATGGATGGTATTTACCTGACATAGTCAGGATACTGGACTTACTATGGGCCAACCTCTTTACATGCCGGTTCCAAAGTTAGTTAAACTACAGGTAATAAAATGGCTTAATACATGTCTAACTTCTCTTTTTTGGACTGCCTCCTATCATTGAGCTGTTGCTTTGACTCATGAAGGCTAACATTTTTCAAAAGTGAACACTGACTATAGCTGTGTAAACTTGATCTACATAAGTACCAAATTCCCAGAAAACATTTGTCTAATGGAGATGCAGCTACTGACCATCAGTAAAACTGAACTCTGCAATGTGAGCACTCTGACACTGAGACAATGCTTTGTTGATGCTCTTCAGTCCTTTTCTTCTCTCCTTGCATCCTTTATTTTTTTTCCCTCTCTTGTAATACAAAAAGGGAAAGAGAAAAGGTACCGCTTTGTTCTTTAGAAGATACATATCTCTTGCTGTTGAATGAGCTGGAAAGGAAACGATGCTACAAGTTTTCATGCACCTAACTTGTAATCAGTTTGATTTGCTATCTGGAAGTTGCCTTGGAGAACGGAGATAATTTTTCTGCTAGTTGTTTAGACCAGATGATCGTTTTATGAAAACTGGATCAGGAATCAAATACTTCCTTTAGTTTTCTGCTTCCCTCAAATCTTCTGTCAACAAATATTATCTGAATTGTTTGTTCATGAAAGATTTTGTAAAGGTCTTTTTAAAAAACTAATTTTGAAATCTGACTGTAAAGGGCTGCAAAGGTTATGAGGGCTTACTTTGAATCCCACTATCATTTTTTCATTGATCATCTAATTTTTTCCATTTGATAAATGTGTAACTGCAAGAAAAAAGTTGGATTGATTCTAATCAACTTGTACTGAAGATATTTCAGCAAAGAAATAAACCTCATAATGACATGAAATGAACATGGAAGGAATATTAATCTGCATTAAAATACATTCTGAAGTCCATTGAATAAGTGAGGAAAAGAGAAAATGTTTTCCTGGGAAAATAAAAGGGTTTTGTTGTATTTAACAAGTGGTAAATTTCTTGGTTAATGTTATTTGGCTGCAGCTAGAGGCTTCCAAATTCATGAATCTACTCCCTTCAAATGGAGTATTGATGGACACAGAACTTTGATGTAAACTATAAATTATGCCTGTTTCAGAGAAGGCAGCAAACAAGAAATGCTTAAAGACGGAGCTGGCTCCAAGGAAGCCATTAAGTACAAGAAACTAAACTGAATGAACAATTTGCAGAGAATAATGTGTTATTTAGCTTTTTCTATGCAACTTGTACATCAAAGAAGTGGGTTTTTCAATTCTTTCATTAATTGTTTAATGAATAGGTCTTGAAAAAATCAGTGTAGTCTGCATCGTAGACTTCATTGCAAATATTTCTTTGCCTAATGCTCATTCTTCATCATTTGAATGTATTTGTTATGGTGTCTTAATTTCACAAATTGTTCTGACTCCCTGGAAGAAGAATTTTTTGACATAATGAAATTTTGCTTTCTGGTTAAAAGAGTTGTTGCATTTAACATTCATGCAATTGTTTAGTGAGGTGCCTATTAAAGTGCAGTACCTAAAGACGTCCAACTTCTCCACAGCATTCAGTGAGCTGAAGAGAGGACACTAGTGACCTCCTTACCAGACAGCACAGTCAACACAGCATGGCTTTATCTGAATCACGCGCAGTTTGCAGAGAAACCTGGCACAGCTCCTCTCATCCTAAAGTGCCTTCTGCACTCAAAAGTTGCACCAAGAATGCTTCCTTCACAGTGTTGTCTTAAGACCCTAAGGAGCAGTGCAAAAACCACTCCCTAGACTTCTTAGACACCAGCTTTTTGTTTCCACCTTAGCAGGGAAGAACAGTGCTGTCACAAGGATTGCACACTCTTCAAAAAGATTTTTATTGCACTGAGCAGAGCCTCTTTGTACTGCCGGGGTTATACAACCTAAAATGAGCAGGCATCTCTGCTCCTCTCCGTATTGCACTAAGTCAGTGTATTCAATCACAACAGTTAAAATTGCTAAAACTTCTCTTTTTTTTTGTTTTAAATTCATATCACCATAAAAGAAAGAATGAACAAAAAAAAAAAAACCAAAAAAAAAAAGCCCCACACTCAGCCCATTAGAACTCAAAATGTCCTTGAAATCTAGATATTTTTCCAAATGATACACTTCAAAATTTCATTGTTTTCAGATGAACATGTGCATTATGCCTTCATAGGTCATTTAAAACTCTGCACACTCCTCATTTCAAAGTCATTATAATGTCAGTTGATTTGCTAGTTGTCAAATCTCAAATTAAGAGAGGAGGACAAGGACTGGTAAGTTCGCTCTACCTGCAATAGAAAAGTATAAAAGCTACAGAGAAGTTAAACAATAACTCAAAATTATGTCTAAACAGACAAAACTAAAATCTCAAGGTCATCAGCCAAAATCCTCAACTCATGAAAATCTCTGAAGTGCTTAGTAAGATATATGAAGAAGATGTAAACAAGAAATAAACAATGAAACACAAGGCAAATAACAATGGGGTAAGGAGGAAACTGCCATCATAACATAGCCTGTAAACAAAGGGATTAGAGCACTAAGACAATATGTGGTTTTTTATCAAACATCAAATATCCTTCAGTGGCATGTCTTTTGGGGAAGAAAACCTTGTACACAGTAAAAACAAATAAATCAATTCCAAATTCAATTGGTTTAAATGAAAATACTTTAACAGAGCTGGTTTATAATCTACTAATCAGTTTCCACAATTAACAAATGTTGAGAAAGAACGGCTACAAATACTCTTTATCATCTATTTCCCTTAAGACATATTAATGTCATCTGTCATCCTTTTGGGATGGATAGGATACAAAGAAATAAATCCTACTCCCTCTTCCACGAGTAAAGGAAGGGCCATGGTTGTACAGTAGGCAGTTCTTCTCAATTGCTAATACACGGACTGGGATATTCCCAACTGAAAATGAAATGGATCTCAATAGGTATCTGTAGACCCAGCATGCCCTTGAGAGAAACATTTGGTACCAGAGACACTGATTGAAAGCCTGTCTGTAAACTTATACTTGGGAAAATAAAAACTCAAGAGTAGTCAATTATCTTGATTCTTTTTCAATGCACAACATCAGGAAAACTTCACCAGCAGTGCCCTGAAGTATTAACATGGTTAGCAAAAGAAATTTGTATGAAACTCTATAGCTGCAATATATGTTGTAGCTATATATTCTGTAATATAGCATTACTTTTTTATCTGATTTAATATAATCAAGACATTAACTCCATATTTTGATACTTTTGGGGATATATCAATTTGATTTGGCACCCACTGAATTCAGATGTAGATGTCTTTCATATTTGTGATGCAGAACTAGTCCCAGATAATCTAATCCAGGCATTTATTTCTGGAAATAAAGGTCCAGGTTCATAGCTGCAGACATCCATGCTGGAAAATGAGGTCATTAGGTTTTTTAGCCTCTGCAGAAGAGAACCAATACAGAATCCTGCTGAGACATATATATTATGGACCTGCAGAGCTGCTCTGTAGGTTCGCTCACTGAGACTAATCTAACTCCTGGCTGAAAGTAAACCACAAATAAAGAAAGATTTGGAGGGAAGGTGAGCAAATATCAAAGAACTAGGTGCAGCTGTTCCATAATCTTTAAACATTGATCTTTAAGGCATACATGATGCAAAGAAGAAGATTCTAGCTAAAATTCAGTCTTAAAAGGTAATTTTAAAAGAATCTATTGATGAGTTACTTAGGCCAGTCTCCTCAAACTGGTATAAAAAGTATATGCCTGCAGTTTGCCTCACCAGGCAGGTGCTTTTTCTACTCTCATCCATCTCTAATTAATAGCAGCAAATCATTCATTCCTTTACTGAATGTGCATTGAATCTCATCTTGAATGTGATAATCATGACGTGCATAACACTGCGAACAAAGTATTCCACTTGATTTTTGATGGGCAGTCAGAGGAGAGGGACTCATCACTGAGATAAGTGGTTTTGTGATTTCTCATTACGTAGGAACAATATTTTTATAAAGATTGGAATCCTAAGCATTATTTCCACATGCTTCAATACTATGCATATCAAAAGCTTTATCTGTATAAAACGGTTTTTCTCTGATCTCACATAAAAATCACCTTGAAGAGCATTCAGCCACAGTATTTCAACAAGAATCCCTGTACCTATAATCTGCAAAACTGTTGTGTACTCCCATCTATTTTATGTATTGTATTTAATATGTCATTAAGTGTTGTTCAGTAACTACAGGGTTCTCACACGGTCTCACTGAGATAACTTTTCCGAGTCAGCAGTAAAGAAATAGTAATGTGGGCACAATATATTTGCCTGAGTACATATCTAATCATTTCCCCTTGCAGTTGCTCAATGTGGTGACTATTACAATTTACTACTTAGCTAGAAGATGTCCCTTCAGACCAAAAGATAAAGGCATGTCTGCTTATAACTGATGTTCAGTTATGTTCGAATGCATTCATTCTCATCTTTGTACAACAAACACCCTTTTCCTTTCCATAGTAACAACTACAATTGCATGGATTTTAGTCTCATGATAAACTTGTACATAGGTACAACAACTGGACTGAAGGAATTTAGCAGCTTCCCTCTTGCAGCTGTAAGCATTTTCTAAGAGCACTGGTTTCTCTGTTGGTGTAGATGAGTGCAGGTTGGTTGCAGTAGATACCTCTGGTGTTCACATGCATATAATGAAATATTTCTCACATGTGAACAGAGAAACATTTTTCTAAAAACAGAAACCATATCTCCAAGCTCAATGAAGGGCAAATTTTGCTGCCGATTTGGAGGAGTTGAGTTTTGTTGTTGCTTTTGGGTTTTGTTTTGGTTTGGTTTGGTTTTCTTTGGTTTGGTTTGGTTTTTATGAACCTGCAGAACAGGAAGATACCGAAGTAGACTGAATAATCTCTGTGGGCCCAGTTGCAAACTCTTTTTTGGTAGTATTGAGAGGAACTCCAAAAGACATTTCTATTTTAGTGGATTTTCAACCATACTAAGTTCTAAACCTCCCTTGCTTTCTTTTACTTTCTGTGTTTTGTTCAGGGCAGAAACATTGCTAAGTCTTACCTTGAGTAGGTCATGGTGCACTGAGACTTCGCTGTAGTGAAGCTGAGAATATCTTAAGCTTCTCTATTTTTTATGAAACAGAAGTTCAAAAGATCATCTAACATAGACTTCAGGTGTGATGAGGAAGAGAGGGGAAAGTCCTAAAGAGATAAATAGTATAGTGATGAGTAACTCAAAGACAGCCTCATCTAAAGGATGACTCGTTTTAATTAGGCCAAAATTAAAGCTTTTTTCCTCTCTGTCTGTAGAGGTGTGGATATACAAGCCTTCGGAGTAATCTTCTTAAAAAGAGACAGATCTGGAGTCTACATTTGTTGGGAAGAGAATTTGGAAAGTTTATTTTAGCCAAAATAGTCACAGAATGTGTGGTGTAAAATGATATTTTGCATTGCTGATAGAGACTTGTAATATTTTCTAAAAAAATATTATTTAGAATGGATATGGAAGAAAAATTTTACATTCAATTCACCTACATTCCCAAATATTTATTCTTTTATAAACTTCCTTTTTTGAGTCATTTTTAAATTTGGGCATCTGTTATGAGGGACAGAGCTTGATCTTTTCTGAAGAACTTTGAACTTTAATTACAAGAAGAGCTCTGGGGCTTCTATTAATTTCCTCAACAAGTTTGTGTTGTTAAGGTAAAAGCAGGCTTCATCTAGTTTTGACCTCACCTAGATCTCATTTTCAATTATCCTTTATTCACAGTGTTCCTCCCTTGAAACAAACCTTATGCCCCCCCTTCATAACTTTCCAACTTCCGTTCTTTGAGCTTTTTACCTCCCACAAACACTGATCACCGATCACCAGCAAAACTGTATCATCTTTTCAGGAGGAAGTGTTTGCCCTGGTTAAATGCAAGGTCAGATTAGATTATGATAATAAGCTCTTCTGCCCCCCAAAAAATTAAGCCATGCACTTACTGTTGGAAAAACACACTGTGCTATAGGACTTCATAACTGAGAGGCCTTCTTTAAATAACAGATAAAAGGAATTATCATGAAGAACTAAAAGTCACTCATATAGGCAGCCAAAAAGAATCCTCACTTATAAGTGATTTATAGTCCTTCTTCTGGTTGTTGTGCCTAAGATTGCAATATATGGCAGATGATTATGTATAATTAAACCATTTCCTGTGCTGCCCTTGTATTGTTGACAAATTCTGACATTGGCGCAGCAGATCTTTCTGCTTGCCCATACATGATTAATACAGCTATTTCTGGTTTCATTTTAAGCCTGCCTGCACAGTAGAACTGTGTTTTTCTGTCTCATTCACCTGGGCTGGCTAGCCTAGATACATGAAAATTAAGTTTTAACGCCTAAAATCTGGGACCTAGTATTTCTCATTTACTGTAAATTCAGTAGGAAATGTTATATGTTTGGGATATATAAATCTTTGTGCATCACATCTTCAGTATTGGTAGAATATAGTGAACATATATGCATCGTTGAATAACAAAGAAACTAGTACTTTTTACATATTGTAGAAGTTTATTATCATCAGACTATCCTGCCCCATATGCTAGTGCCCACAGCTAAGTCCACTTGTACACATATCAAAACTGGACATTTAACCTTGATTATGTTACCACATACACAGCAAGATATTTCTCCCATCAATGTCCCAGTAAGTTGACTAAGTATTTCGCAAAGCAGTAAATTTTTTTTTTTTTTGGTTGGGGTTTTTTTTTTGCATACAATTTTTTTATTATCTCAATCAGCTCACACTGCAGCGCATAAAGATCTAATTATAATGCATTAATGTTCACTGGTTACAGTGCAGAAATAGCGTCTGAGCCATGTTCTAATCAGACAGGCACAGAACACAAGAATTATCATCTTAAGCAATAAATTAAGTTGTAAACAATCCCAAGTTTATCAATGAAACTACCCTGGCAACTGTATATTATGGAAGGAGGGAAACATTGATAATGCAATTCATTAGAAAGAATGGTTCTGTATTTAGACAACACAACAAGTGAGTCTTTTGGTTACTTTTTACTTAATTTTAGAACAGAGGTGCAATCTATTCATCATTACTTCAGTATTTATTGTGTAATTTGCTTCAACTACTATTTAATTCCCTTTTTCCTCAAGAATGTCAGATTTCCTTTTTCCTTTAAAACCCCACTATTTTCTCACAAGTAGATCAGTAATCAGAAGGGACTGATGAATCCAGTCTCAGCGATGGGCCACGTAATTTCAGTATGTTGTTTTGGAGCCTTCTGTAATTACAATAATTAGCTTCTCTCTTTTTCCTCTCAGCAAGAATCGTTATTTGGCATTTCTGTTTTTTTCATGTATCTTCTGTTGTTTATTACTTCTGTTCAAAGGGAATTGTGCCAAATTTCATCCTCGGTCACATCAGAGTGCTGGTTTTTTTTTTTTTCCCTCATGATTTTGCCATAGTGATACTACTATATAGGGAAAAGTATCTAGTCCAAAACTACGAGTCTTTTCCAGGCCAAATCTGACAATATATAAATACCAGAGGGCTATAGAGCAAGTGAGGAAAAAATTCCAAAAACTAGCAGATTTAGGATTGAAGTGGGAATCTGTGCAGAAAATAGAATGGAAAGGAAAGAAAGATCTATTTGGAAGGAGAGAAGACTGGTCGCTCTTTTCTTTATCCAATTTAAAAGAATCTTCTGTAGGCACTGTTTGTGCTGTATATCTTTCTTATCTCACTATAGTCAGCTTTGTTTGTCTAATATCTGCTAAGCAACTGACTGACTTTATTTATCTTCATTCCCTTATATATTCTCTGTAATAATCCTTTGACACTATTTATCTTTGTTTGACTTACATTTCCTTAGCAGTTCTCCTCTGACGTTGTTCTTCTTCATTCCCCATATATCCAGTAAGCTGTAGATGTCTGACATTGCTCTTCCTGGATCTCCTCAGTCACAGTCAACAATAGTTACTTGAAGCCATCCTTCTTTATTTGCCTATCACCCAACCAGCTGTCGCATAGCATCGTTTATGTACATTAGAAACCATCATCTCACAGAGTTCAGTTTCTTTTCACTTCCTAGTACATCTAGCAGTCATCATCTGGCACCATTTGCTTCAGTCTTCAGGGGTACTCCAGGATTGTCTTTAACCCAGATCCTCCAGCTGGCAATCGCATTCAGCCCTGCCTCAGGCTGCCTTGTTATACCAGGGACATTCCTGCTCTGGATGTGCCATTTTGGGTTTCCACCTCTCTTGATTCTTTTACTGTGAAGCCTGCAGGCCTGATTCTGTTAGATAGTCTACTTGAAAAGTTTCATCCTTGTAGAAAAATTACATGTCTAATAAAGAATCAACGTCTTAGAAAACAAAATTACTTCAGATGGCAACCGTCATTCACAAATGCCTGTATGAACCAGTTGAAAGATGTATGATAAAAGTATAAGATGTATTGAGGAAACCGTGGATGGTTGCTAGGTAGCTTAAACATAGGAAAGGAAAAACATGTAAATCCTCCCAATCTCAAAGAGATCTGACCAAACTCCAGCATCAGTGGCTGTGAAGTGTTGTGAGATCTTCTGAGGGAAAGTTCTACCACAGAGCTAAACACCAGACCTTGGTCAAAACCTCATCAAAATGTAGAGAAATAATGTAACTGGCTTCACTGTGTTATGAGTCTGTCCCTGGCTGTTTCTTCCCAGAGCTGTTTCCACTCATGGATTATTTGCAAACTCTCTTGAAATATTTCACATTGAGTGCCATGGGCTCAGCAGCAGCAGTCATTTTTCTCCTTGGTAGCTGGTGCAGCGCTGTGTTTTTGACTTTCGGCCTGGGAACAGTGCTGATAGCACAGATGTTTTCAGATACTGCTTAGTAATGTTTTGGTCTGGCCAAGGACTTTCTGGGCCTCATGCTCTGCCAGGGAGGAGGAGAAGCCAAGAGGAAGTAGAGACAGGACACCTGACAGAAACTAGCCAAAGAGGTATTCCATACCACAGCACGTCACGCCCACAAGGTAAAAATGAGGAGCAGAGACCTGGAATGGGGGTTTCACTGGTGGGTCAGGCTTGGTATCGGGTGGTGAGCAGTTGTATTCTCTTTCCTTGTATTTGCCTTGTCATTGTTCTTATTGGTGGTAGCAGCAGTGGTTTTGTGTTATACCTTGGTTACTAAACTGTTCTTATCTCAACCTGTGGGAATTGTATTTTTTTTTGGTTCTCCTCCCCATTCCCCTGGGAGCTGGGGGGGAAGAAAGAAGGGGGAGTGAGTGAGCAAACTGTGTGAGTTATAGTGGCATAAACTGTAGGATCACGCACTGCTAGCACAGATCAATTGTTGTCCATGAATCAATTACAACATAAACCATGGGCAGAA
>JASSUY010010135.1:0-20425 GCA_032466535.1 Forpus xanthops
GGCTTGGAGCAAGCTGCTCTATGGAAGGTGTCCCTGCCATGGCAGGGTTGGAGCTGGAGGAGCTTTGAGGTCCCTTCAACCCAAACCAGGCTGGGATTTGGTGACTCTTTTTGAGGGAATTGCAGTTTTAACACAGCTGCCCACTGCCCTGAGCAATTCTGAAGGGGTTGATTCTCCCTTTCTGCTTTACCCCCTGCCAAGGATGAGGACCCCACCTTGGACTAACACTGGAGCAGCTGAGTGAAAGCTTCATGGACAGGTCTCCTTGCAGGCCCACTGAGAAGCTTTGGGAAAAGGCCCTTTCTTAGCCCCTTTTGTGGTGCAAAGAGGGACCTCACTGAGCAATCGACTGCGCTCAGAGCTGGCAGAAGCAGCACCCTGGGTTTAGATTGAAAGTAATGACCTGAAAGTGATCTCCATCACCTGCAAACTGCACTGAAGATGGAGGATTTCAGATCAGCTTTTCCTTCAACGCTTCCTGAGAAGTAAATCTTGCCTTTTGGGTGTGAGATTCGGACCACTCCACCTCAAGAAGCCTATGCTTCACAGACCTCCATCTCCAAGCTCCCTATGCAGCCTTGTGGCTCCCAACACCCATCCTTCATCATCCACCACCTCAAAGTTGCAGTAAGGATGTGGCTGTCACTTGTCAGGGTGGCACAGTATCATACAAACAATAGCCTGGGGCTGGTCCTCAGGAAGAAGAAGAGCCCTAATGTAGTTTTGACAAGGAAGCCATCAGTTAAGTGCTCCATGTGTGTATCTCCCCCCCCCCCCATTGTTTATTATTGGAAGTTACAAGTAGCTAAAGACCTCCCCAATTATCTGGGAGCCACTTAAGAGCAATTGAGCACCTGTCACCCACTCAATGGGCTGCTTTGCCCTAATGACAAGAGCAGAGAAAAGCTGCAGGTCAGCAGTGATGGGATGCTGGCAATTTACAGCTTTGCAGTGCCAGCTCTCAGCACTGAGAAGGGGGGAAAGAACACCCAAAGAGGCACAGGAGGAAAGGAGCCAAGAGAAGTCTCTCTCATGGAATGGGTGGGAGATTCGATGACCGCAGCTTGAGGGCTGCCCCTTGGTCCATGGAGCTCTGCAGCTTCCAGCATCCCAGGGGTTGTGAAGCAGCTCAGCCCTGTAAATAGGAAAGAAATAATCCAAGGAATAATTCACTGGTCATCAGTGAAAAATGTGATTTATCTGTGCTTTTTTACTCGCTTTTGATGAATGGCTGCCCATGGTGTATGTATCGCATGCTGGGGGTGGCTCTTGGGCTACTGGAAGAGGTGGAGGTGTTGCAAATCCCCAAACAGAGCCTGAACCTGTGGGATGAGCCCTAATCTCTGGGTAGTGGGAATGTGGCTGTGTGTCCCATAGAAGGCAATTTAAGACAGCTTTAGGTTTGGGATTGTGACAATGATCGCAGCTTTTGATGCATGATTTTGATTTGATGAATTTCTATGTAATATAAGTCAGTTGTAGAGAATAAAATGGGTCAATTGTATAGAATAGTGGGGAAAAACCCCACAACCCCATACCAGCAAAGCCTGACATGTTGTACCCCCATCATGAACAGGAAGATACATGCCTAAAACATCACGAAGATCCCTTTGTAGGAGGCTGCACTCAGCTCTGCGGAACAAAGCCTGGTGCCCATTCCCCAGCAAACCAAGGCTGAAACCAGCAACTTCAATTGGGAATCTCCTTCTTGGGAAAAGCAGAGGTTTTCCTCCTGAGAGAAGGAACCCGTTCATGCACAAGCATCCCTGCAGGCAGCTCCGGCTTTGGAGGAGGCCTTTTGGAGCAGGAATGTGAGAAGAGGATGGTGGAGCCTCACCTCATCCCCTTGCAGTGACTGCCAGAGCTGGGGCACAGGCAGTGGGGTGTCCTCAGGGAGTGGGGGCCGGGAAGGGTGGGAATGGGGGAGAAGGTTCCAACCTGGAAAAGTTCATCGATAGAAACATTACATTAAAATAATTTGCGTCAATTCTGCTGAGTGGCTGTTAGACCTAATTGTTATTGGCTCATCACTGTAATTATTGAGGCTCATACAGAGCTCTGCTGGAAAACGAGTTGGGTTTGGGACACCCCCACACAACGTGTCCCCCCCCGTGCCAGACAGGGCTGGGCTGGGAGGGGAAGGACAGTAATCCTGGTCCCCTGCTATGCAGGCACAGGTCAGCTCCTTGGTGCTTGGAAATAGCCCCTCCAATGGAAGTCCCCATCGGAGCACAGGGGGAGATTGTGGCCATTTCTGGTGGCCAAGAGGGAGAGAGAGAAGGCAGAAGGGAAGATGGAGAGGGGATGAATGAGAGTGAAACCAAAGGATGACAGGAATGGAAGGGGATGAGGAGGTGGCTCCAGAGAGACCCTATAGACACTGCCAATGCTATTTGCTCGGTGCGGTGGTGTGTAATTTTCTCTCCTCCTTCCTCCAGCCTTTGTTTCTGCTGCCAGCACAGACCCCAAGCAGCAAAGGAGTCTGATCAATAGGAACACGGTGTTTGCATGGATCATACATGCGAAGAGCACGTTCCTGGATCAATGCTGAGGTCTCACAGAAGGAGAGAAAGGGAGGGGAAAAGAACCCCCCCACACACCCTGTCAGGATGCGCATCGCCACAGGATGCACCGTTTCCATGGTGACAGGCTGCTCTCCTGCCACCCCGTCCTCTGCAGAGATGCTGGGGACCCAACTCAGCACCCCAAAGCACGGCAGCTGTTCTTCCAGGCTCCCCAGTGATAGGGTATGGGGCTCCAGCTCCCTCAAGGCCATGGCAATGGGGGTCAACTCCCCATCCTGGTTGTCTGTCTGGGATGAGGTCCCTGCCATAACATGACATGGGATGTCAACATCAGCCAGCAGCAGAGAAAATCCTCATCCTGTTTTAACTCCTTCCTACAGGCCACAGCTGAGGTTGCAGCTCCCAACCATCCCTCACCAGTGCAGGATTCCCAGCCCCACCTCCCTACCTGCCTCATTCCTCAGGGGCTTGGAGGAATTAATTGGATCAGGTCTTTAAAGTGCTCTGGAAATGAGAAGCACTTCGGAGAAGTGGTCAGAAAACCGAATGGTTTCAGAGGTTGCACAGCCAAGGATGAACATCTCCTGCTTTGTTTCCACGCAATGAAAGACATCATGGCCATGTATCCGACCAAAGACCCCCAAACCCCTGCACTGAGGGTTGTCCAGTGTCCCACCATTCACACCAGGCTTCACCTGTGGCTGGCTGCACAGAGAGGCAGGAGGCTGCCTTTGCAGCAAAGCCAGCCAATAACTCTCAGCCAATAAAGTTATCTGAGGGTAATCATTAAGCCCTTATGAGCAATGCAGCTTGTGTGGAGCTGGGGGAGACGGCAAGTGAGATGCTGCTGCAAACGTCCTTGATGAAGGCGGCTGACCTTGGAGAGGCAGCACCACGGAGCTGGCTCCAGACCTCCTCCGAATCTGGGCATGGGTGATGGCTGTGACACAGGTTTCCTTGTGAGGAGTCAAAGAGCTCATGGTGGCACCCATGGCCAACCCATTCTTGAAGCAGTCACATCCCTCCTGCAGCGAGGAAGGGGCACAGGGTGGTGGGAGGAGCACACAGAGTCACAGCAGGATTAGAGCCTTGAGAGCAGCTCCTGAGCATCACCTACCCAACCCTGAAGTTGGGCAGTTGTCCTCCATGAAGGTAAATCCCACCCTTGGAGTCACCAGAGCTGCTACCCACAGCAGCTGCCCTGGGTGCTAGCAGCTTGTGAGCAGAGCTGGCTTCAATGCATCTCTGTCAGAGTTCACCTTAGCACTGTTTTGGTCCCTGCTGTTATTACCAAAATCATAGAATCCCAGCCTGGATTGGATTGGAAGGGACCATAGAGCTCCTCCAGCTCCAATCCCTGCCATGGGCAGGGACAACTTCCACTGGAGCAGGGTGCTCCAAGCCTCTGTGTCCAACCTGGCCTTGGACACTGCAGGGATGGGACATCTATTGCCTAAAAGACTGTTTTCTCATGAACCACAAAGTTGGCTGTGCAGGAATTAGGCCTTCTGGCTGATAGTTTGGAAAGCATCTGTCTCCATCGTCTGTAAATGAGTCTTCCACAGGAGAGTAATCAGATGGTTAATGCGGCCGCAAATAAAATCACACATCATTAACTATTCAAACCAAGAGATCTGTTAAGGATCAGCTCAATAAATCCCCCCTGCAGTGAGGGCAGGGGAGACAGAGAGGGGCTGGAGTCACCTGTGTAGGGCCATGAGCCAATGATGGAGATGGGGGACACCAGGGCCACCTTGGAGCATCCAGAAGCTGTGCTCTGAGCGTGAGGTTTGAACCAGCCTGAAAAGCATATGGAGAAGAATGGTTTTGATGAGCCAAAGCCCAGGTGGTGTGTTTCGAGCGAAATCAGAGATATTGGTCAAAACTCACTGGTTTGGGAAGGATGAGGGGTCAGTAAGGCCATGTCCCATCCCCTGCAACTGGCGCCTGGTCCTGAGTCCCTGAATTGCCTTTCTGAGTTTCCTAAAGCAGCCATGTCCCTGGCCCCATGAATGCTACTGGCATTACCAGGGCTGGCGTTACCTCAGGGCTGGCCACAAGCATCACCTCCTCCTTGCCACAACCCCAGCCCATCCATCACCCCATCCTGCAGCTGCAGGGCAGCCTCATTGCACCCATAGGTGCAGTTGGAAGAAGGGACACATGGAGCTGGGGATGTGCTGGGGACATCCTGGGAGAAGCAAAGCCCGTAGTAGCATTCCAGTTGGTGCCGCACTTGGACTTGAAGCCTGGGTGACAGACTGGTGTTTTGGAGCTTGGAAAAGCAAGCACAGTGGGGAAGAGCCTTTTCTCCTGGTTTCAGTGTCCCCAGCAAGCCAGGAATGGCTCTGGGGAAACCACTACCGCCATGGGCGCCTCTGGTCCATAAACTGGGAAGTTCACCACGATGACATAGGAAAACAAAGGGAATTTTGGTCTCGCGTTGACAACCACCGCATTCACATAACAAACCTGGAGAGTAAGGGAGATATTTACCCCTTCAAAAGGGGTCAGCACAGGGGTTAGGTAGCATCTGAGCCCTGAGGACACCACGGGCTGCCTCTATCCACAGAGCTGTGTTTTGCCCTTAAAGAGTAATCCCTTGAAGATGACTTTAGTGCTGGAAAAGGGGAAGAAATGGAGGGAGTGTAAGAGCCTGCGTGCTGGAGGAGTAAGTTCTTTGTTGCCTGGAGCTTGTTAAATCCATACATTGAAGGAAAGAATAAATAAAAAATCAAATCTCTACTTCTGAAAAGCGTTTCTGTGGGGAGCTGCTTCCCTGAATCTTCCAGACCCGGCCTCTGTCAATAAATCAATAGCTGATGCAGGTTGGCTGCAATCGGCTGCAGGAGAGCAAGCATGTGATGGATGGACAGGAGAGAGGCGAATCTAAGAGATAGGGCAGAGGTGATGCTCACCTTGAGCTTTATTGTTTGCCACTGAAAGGCGAGGTAGTGTGGAGGCATTAACCAAAGAACGAACAGAAGGAGCAGCAGCACAAACCAAAGCCCTGTTCTCCTGAAGAGCCTGCAGTGTCTTCCCTCTGCCTTTTACCCTGCATCTTATGCTCTTCCTTTCCATGCAAATGGGTAAACTGAGGTGAGGAGAGAAGCTAGATGGTGCTCTAAATTGGCTGAGAAAGGAGGGGGACCCCTCAGGCTGCTGCACAGATGTTCCTTGCACATAAAAGGTTTCCAGGTCTGCTCAACATCTGGAAGGGGACAAATACATTATGGAAAGGAGGACTGGATCTCCTGGATTTGGAGTTTGCTTCGGGCAGCACAGACCAAACCCATCCCTTGCTCCCAGCTCAGCATGGACATCAGCCTGGAGAAGCGATGGGCTTCCATGAGTTTGTCTCATGGAGAAAGGTTTTCCTTCTGCCACCCTCCTTCTGCCCCAAAGATTCACTCTTCCTTCCCCTGAACCTTAGGAATCCTTTAAGACCCTCAGCACATCCATACCCCTGGGAACAGATGCAAGGGGAAAGCTGGTAAGAAATGAGGTGACACCTCTCATGCTGAACCACTTCTCCTCATCTTCAGCTTAATGACATATCAAGGTGAGGCCGCACTGACCATCCTATGGATAGATCCTCCAGGTCCTCCAAGTACATGTATGCTTTGTGTCTCAGAACTCAGAGACAAGGACTTCCAACAGAAGGAATAGGAGTCCTTTTGGTTTGCTTTGAGCCTATTTATCATTGGAACTTTGCATCATTCTTCTGCTAGGAAAACAAGAAAAATAACCATTTCCTTTCTTCTCCAGGCTGCTCCCAATCTTTAGGGCTCTTCATGTGCTCCTTACTGTCCCCACATGTGGATATCAGGTAACCCTAACCTTAGTGCATCTCCTCATACATCTCCCAGAGCAGGAGGGGACAGGAGTATCAAATATGGATTGACAAGGGACTATAATGATGTGTTCTGATTTCTCCTCTGTTTCTCACTTAATCATTGCCAACATCCAATTTGCCTTTTTGACTGCAGCCAAGCATTGAGCTGACATTTCCAGAGAACTACCCACATTAACTCCAAGAGCTCTTCCCCAGCAACAATAGCTTATTGGAGCCCATTGTGGTATATAGGTAGTTAAGGTTGTTTTCCTCATGTACATGACTTTGCATTTATCACCAGTGTGTTTTATCTGCCCTTCTGTTGCCCAGACTCCTCATGGCCTTAGATTCTTCTGTAAGCATTCCCAGGCATCCTTTGTGTCAATTACTTTGATAACTTCTGCCTCCTCACCAAATTTTATCACTGTATTTTCTTGTTCTTCTTCCCCAGATTATTTAAGACCATGTGGATCAGAGGGGGTGTCAGCACTGATCCCTGTGGATCCCACTGGGAAGTCCTTCATGAGGGTCGGTCTCAGACTGAAGGAATGATATCCAGACACTGCCTGACTATGTTCCCAGTCCAAGGTTCCCCAGGAGAAGCAAACTTATTCCCTGCCCAGGACACAGCATAAAAAGCAATCAAATTTTGGAGAACATTGACATGAGCACAGTAGATCCCATAGGATAATCAGGAATGTTAAGGAAGATCCTTCACCCAGACATAAGGCTCATTTAGATGTTGTCTTCAAGCCCTTGTTGCTGTCCTACATGGTCATGTCCATCCTGAGGTCAGTCTGTCTGGTTCATCCATGCCCTGGGCTGGGATTCCATGTGGGAAATTGTGGCCTGGGAGCCCTATATTCCCTGGCACAAGTCTCTGACCTTTCCTTTCTACCTGGAGGTTTGGAACAGCAGGATGGAGTCAGCCTGTGTTTGGTTGGTGAAGGCAAACACCTTCCTAATCCAGGCATCTTTTCCCCAAAGCTGGATCTGATAGCTCTCATAGGTCTATATAAAGAGAGAAGACTGGGGTTTTTACCCCTACCCATCCCATGAATGAAGTCATCCCAATTCATCTCCACTCCTGACCCATTCATGGAGATGCTGTATCGCCTCCCCTTGGCTTTCAGTCACACCATGTGGCAGCCCCCACAATCAGTTTGCCCAGTAACCTCCCTGTGTGCCCCTCAACATGGGGAGAAGAAGGGGAATCCAGCTTTGCTTTGTTTCTCCCTTTTCAAAACAACATGGAAAACAATAGCCAAAAACAAACCAGACTGCCAGGGATGGATGGAGGGAGAGGGCCGTGCACACTGCTATGGCAACTGCAATCACTCCCTGTCCTGCTGTGGCAGGCAGAGCTGCTGATTTGCCTTTATCTCCCAGAAGATTGCCTCAACCCCAGCCCAAGGCATGCACCAACCCAGTTACACCTTGGGTGGGCAAACTGGCATCTCTCCCTTAGGCATGGCTGCCAGGGCAAGGGGCAGCCAGAAGCAAGGAAAACCTAAGGGTTGCAAGGTTTTGGAGCTGGTGGAAAGAAGGGCTGTTGGTTTGGTGCCTCTCCATCCGTGCAATGGCTTCGTGTGCACGGTCACAAGAAGACAGAGATTCCTAAAAATGAGCCAGCCAAAGGCAGATGAAGAGTGCTCTTATGGCAAAGGGATGGGCTGGGTGCGAGAAGATGAGAAGTTTAAAAGGTTTGAGAGTGAACCTCAAACCAGATCCAAAAGACAACCACCACACGGTGTAAAAACAGCCCAGGCTTCTCCAGTTCACTTCAGATTCCTCAAGGAAGTTGTTGATTGAAACTAAAAGTAAATAAAATGGGTGAGATTTGGTCTGCCAGTGACCCTGCTTTGCGCACAGGTAGTCATCACCCCTTTGAGCCCTTGGCCAGCCCAGCACCATCTCCTCCACATGCTAGGGAAGCCCAGACATCATACAAGCTCCTTCCCAGACCTGGATAAATTTTTGGGTGCTTTTGTTGGTTTCCTGCTGTGGATGCCTTGTGAGGGTCATGCTGGTCTTTGAATAGAATCCCAGCCTGGTTTGGGTTGGAAAGGACATTAAAGTCCATCCAGTCCAAAAGCCCACTTGTAGCTGGTCTGACTGGAGGAAGGGGATAATTTAAGGGCACTGACATTCACCTGGCCCATACAGGTGGAGACAGGGCCATGTTTCTAGCTGTGATAAACTTGGAGCTGCAGCATGAGGCACACTCATGTGGGCATCGAATCATTTAGAACCATGGAACTATTTAGGTTGGAAAAGACTTTTGAGGCCATTGAGTCAAACCTGCATCTCTGCAGGTACATTGGTACCAGCTGCCTTGGATGTTGCAGGATAAGGTTTTCTTCAAGGATAGCCCAGGGAGGGTTGGTGGCTTCCTCATTGTCCCATGTACAACTGTCCCACATTGCTCAGCTCCAGCAGGCCTAGCCAAGCACATGTGGCACATCATGGCAGGGGATGTGGAGCCCCTGGGTGCCAGAATGGAATAGTGCACTCTCCTTCTTCCTTACAACTGTATGAGTAAGGCAGCGGCACAGTTCTGGTGGGGAATGGGCTTTTTTGTCCTCTTTTCATCCATGCACCGACATCACCTGGGTCAAGACTGACTCCTCCATGGGACCAACACTGCTCCAGTCCTCCAGAGCCATACCCTGGACCCAAACAAAGTCCCTACTGTTGTCACCTCCTCCCAGCTGCTCCAACTACAGCAGAAACCCTCCTGTGTCTCCGCTCCTCCTGGGCTCCACTGCCTTCCCTGCTCCTTGGTACAGTATCTCCCGGCCCCCTCCCTGCTCCTTGGGCTTTGTCAAAGCACATTTCCCAATTAGAGGATAAAAATATTCCATTCCTGACTCCGTGCGCTATCGATTTTGCCTGTAGCTGTGGAGGGGGCGAGGGCGGGCGTGCGCGGGGTAGGGAGAGGTGAAGGGCTGTAGGCACCGAGTGCAGCTGCCTCCCCCCTACCCCTTTATTATTATTGTTATTATTCATCACTGTGCAAAGCACCGAGCAGGACTGGTTAGCTCAGCTGACCACTGATAGAGAACAGGGGATCGATACCTAATTGACACAGCCTGGGCAGCCAGAGCAGGGATTGGAGATGGGGGAAGGCTTCTGGGAGGAGGGAGGGGAAGAGGAGAGAAGGAACAAAAGCCAAGGGAAGGGAGGAGAGGCAGGGAGAGGGTGGGAGGAGCGGAGGGATAATGAAGGAAGAGGCAGAGAGGAGAAGACGGAAGAGGAGGAGGGAGGACAAAGCCCCAACATGGCCTGTGGGAGCTTGCCCATGGGTGCTGTGGCAGCACGTGGCCCTTGATGCCTTGTGTACCGCAGGGTCTGTCGGGACCAGGAGGGGTGACAGTGTGGAAGGGGCCTCCTGGCACGTACACGATTATCTAAATCCTCTTCTGAGGATCCCATTTTGAATGCAAGACGTGGGTTCTGTCCCTGCTGCAGATGTGTGTGCACCCGCAGCATCGCAGCAACAGCAAAACGCCCTGTACCAGTACTGCTGACTTGTTCCTCCTTGCCCCCTGTAGCCAGGAGCATGAGAAGTAATGAACACTGCTTTGCTGCCAAAAATCCCCCAGCGAGACCCAAGCAGCACATACAAAATAATCTGATGAGCTCAGATCTTCTCTTCCATCACCTTGTGGTGTAACTCTACCTCCCTTGGACGGCTGCTGGTGTACCTACCTACACAGTAGATAGGGTCTAAATACCCCAGACCTCAGTTTTCCTACCTCTGGATAACGCCTTCTGGAGCTGTTTGGAGAATAAGTTAAGTCCTTATCTAATGAGGATGCGTACGACCTCATCTAATGGGGTCTTGTTGTCTCTCATGTTGTTAATCCAAGCCCTCTTTCTGCCCAGCAAAGCCCTGCTGTGGGAATGGCAGCTCACAGAACCCGGTCTCACTAAGGACCCACGTGTCTCCTGATGGCTCTGGTCATTCCCATCCCTTGAGGTGAGGAGCTGACTGCTCAGTGGAGGCTGTAAAGCCGTGTTTTATGGAGAAAAGCCCTGAGCAGTCTGGGGAATGCACAGGGGTCAGGCAGTCACCCTCTTGACTCAGTTTTAATGAGGTCCCCACTGGAGCATCTCATCTGGGCTAGGCACCAGGTTTACAAGGGAAACGTAGGCAACCTGGAGAGCCATGGAGGGAAGGAGCAAGAACAAGGCATTTGGAAGACATGGTCTTTGAGGAAGAGCAGGTAGAAGGCAGTGAGTTCATGTGCTCCAGAAGACAGCAGCAGCAAGCCTAGTAAGACAGGACAGTGGCTGGTTTCTTCTTCATCTCTATTAAGGGGAGGTCAGGAGAAGCCATACAAGGTTGAAGGTGGGCTTGATGGCAGGAGCCAATTTCTGAGGTTTTTGGTGGCCAATGGTGACATCAAACACAATTGTTAAAATTGCTGAAGTTCTCCATGACTTGGCTGCTTGGGAATGGGCAAGAGCTGCTTGGGGCCTTTAGCTGGACCAGGAAGGGAAAAGCCAGAGCGTGCCTCGATCTTCCAAGTCCTTCAAATGCCAACAGCGTGGGCTGCTCTTCACTGTGAGTCAACAGGACTATCAGCCCCAGAGGTGGAGACAGCAGAACTCGTTGAGCAGGGGGCTCTTTGCCCCTGTTTGTACAACACGAGGGGTGACCTTTCCCAAGCCACAAGTTGACTTTTCTTTCCCTTTCATTTTACTTCAGAGCCTCCCAGCTCTCCTGTCCATCACTTTGAAGAGGACGCCCATGAACATGAAAGTCTTCAAAGTTCTTCCTTTTGCCAACCTTCACCAGCGCCTCATGCCAAACAACCCAGGGAGAGGCAGAATGGCCTTGAGCAGAGCCCAACAGGACTCCAACGGGAAGAAGGACTTTTCCCGCACCTCGCCTTGCTCTAGAGGGTACCAGCATGGAGACACACATCTGATGCTTGATCCTGGGAGCTGTCTGGGTAGGAAACACTGAGACCATCTTCCCATCCACTCAGCTGATCCCCGCAGATGGGAAAGGCAGATATATTTAGCTTTTCTTGGCATGAGCCAAAAAGAGCATTGAAGGGAGGGATGGGGTGGTGGGAAAAAAACACTTTGATTTTATCTGTTCTTTTTATGGACTCTTAAAGGTACGGGCTGGCAGTTGATCCTCGTTAAGACATTGGGCCCAACAGGCCGTAGCATGGAGAACCTCAACCCTGGGCCCATCCCATCACTCTTGATCTATCACATGTCAGCCTTAAAAGGATCTTCTCTGTCTCCTTAAACAATATACGACTGCTGGTCCATCGTTCCCATTAATGCATAAAAAATCATTAGGCATTTCTATGGAGACCCATCGCCATAAACACCAGCTTCCAAATGCACTCTGGCATTAAGCGGCCAAAGTAAACTGAGGGCGATGGCTGCAGTAATACCCGCTCATCACACATCCCCATCCCAGCCCTCCCCCGTTCCCTGCCGTCTCTCTTCCCTCGATCAATTTTATGGTGCTTGCCTGGGGTTCATTAATGGTTCCGGAATCTCTCGGTGCCCTGTTTAAAAATTCTTAATTAAGCAAGGTTTTTCTGTTTACACTTGAACTAATTACACTTTTAAACCCGGCAATAAAACATCAGCTCTGGGCCATTAGAGCCCGCTGCGGCCGGGCAATTCAGGAACTGCCATGCTTTGCAAGGAGATAGGAAGGCTGGAGATGCAGCCGTTCTGCCTAGCTTCAGTCAAGAGGACGCCAGGAGCTTCCCCTCGTACATGGAGATGGGGGCCAAGGGTTCGAGCAGCCAGATGTCCCGTTTAGGTCTTCCGTGTTTCCTCCAATGTGCCTTCCCCAGATAAGGGCTGTCAGAGTGGCTAGATGCAGATGTGTCATCTCCCAATGCTCATCGTTGTTTGCCACGCATGGGTTCTCCATGCATCTGCCTCTGTTTCTCCAAAGGCATATTGGCAGAGTGATCCTCAAAGGTAATGAATGATGGAGGCAACGTAGACCTAGAGAATGGGCCCACATGGAGGACATAGGCCGGAGATGTTGGTGGTTGGGTTGTCTCCAACAGCCCAGGCTGGAGCACTTGTTGATACTGCTGGAGATCTCTTCCAAGTGGCCAAGGAGCAGAAGCATGGAGCAGAACTTCTGGGATACGTCCCCATCTGCAAGGGAATGTGCCACAGCCTAGTGATGGGAGCGCTGTATGGGAGGAGCTTGGACTCAGGGAATGGTTTCTTCCTGTCATTTGCCTACCTCGGGCTTTTTGTTTCCATCCTTGGTGACAGGAGCTGCTGCTGTGGTGCTGAGTCCTTGGGGTGTTGGTTCTGGGCTGGAGCTGGTGAAGACCCTTTAAGCAAGAAGTAGTGCTGCTGATGGTGGACACAGCGTCACAGTGATAGGGAGCTGCCTGCCACCACTGTAAGAATGCTCAGAAGTGCCCATGAGCACAGCAATGAGACACCCAGAAGCTGTTCTGCTCCATCCAGAGCCAGGAGTCTCTGACCATCAGTTCACATCCCACCGCAGTGGTGGCTTTCCAGATATGAGCTCCAAACTGGCATTTCCTGCCTTCTTTCTGTTCCATCTAGGAATAATCTCTTTCCATCAGGAAAGCACATGGGGCACTGTGAAGATGGGAGTAGGGATAGGGTCATTGAGAACCTTTGGGTTGTATCTGCAGTAGTAATATGGAGGGGAGGATGACAGGACAAGGTGCTGGTACCTGCATGTTGCCATCTCTTGGGTGAGGCTCTCGATGCTCAATGGCAGGTGGGTGGCCACTGAGCCAGGTAGCCTCTTCAGGGGCTCAAGGAGCACACCAAGAGGGGGGATACCAGCTCCTGATGGTCCAGAGGTTCTCCCCTTAATAGAGACTGACTCAAGCTGAGACCAGCCAACTCATCCATGGGCATAGTGGACTCCAGACCCAATGAAGCCACCGTGCTTGGCCAACATGAGGTAATGCTTCATGAATGGCAGGAATAAACCATCAGGATGTCCCATGTTTGGGACCATTGCATTTTACCTGAGCATCTGCCGGCATTGAGGGGCTGGGGAGACACTTGGAGGATAAAGGGGTGTTCAGCACCCTCCTGCTTAATCCTTCCCACCCTTGGGATGCTGAGGAGAGACCTCCTGAGAGGGCTTTTTGGGAGGGATAAATCTACCTGGCTAATTTGGAGCAATATTTGAGGGAGGATTTAAAGCAGAGAAAGAGCCAAAAGAGATGGGGTAGGGAAACATGGTCCAGAGCATGTGGGGTATGAAACAGGGCAAAGGACGATGAGGAAGGAGGAGAGGGATAAAGAAGTAAATCAGTACAGGGGGACCACAGGGGGACCATGGCACCACATATATCCTTCATCCCACACTGGGCTGTCCTCCTGGTACATGGGAGACACATGTTTTTGGGGCCAATGTCACTTTGTCCAGCCAGACTTCTGCTCCTTGCCTCGCTTGCATATCCTGCTTTGTCTTCCCCCTAAGCCTTTTCATCAGTGTCCCACATCAAGACCTGGAGGAAAGCTGCAGCTCCTGGCAATGCCGGGCAAGATTCTCTCTTGGGGAGGCAGGAAGGAGGGAACTGGAATGCTCCAATCCTGGCAGCCACCCGGAGACAGCAGCAGGGATGAGTGGCTACAGGTCCCGCTTGCCCTGAGGACAATAAAGGGGGAAAGGAACCATCCTCATGTGTCTTCAACAGCAGTAGCGCAGGAACCCACTGCAGGGCTTGGGACCCAGAGCCCTCTGCCCCTTGCAGCAGCCACGTCCTGGGGTGTATGTGGCTGATGGGGGCCTGCAAAGGGCCAGGGGGGTGAAGGGAGTTTGCTGGGGTTAGGACCCAAATCCCCCCCCCAAGCATGGCCCTGTCCCCCCATGCTCATCCCTGGCCCACACTTTGGACATCTCTTGGTGCCCCTCTACCCCATGGGCTGGGTCTCCACCCTGGAACCCCCAAAGAGCCCCTCAGGGTGGGCAGCTTCCCACCCCCTTTCACACTCTGCATCCTGCTTTTCCCTTTCGCATGGTCAGTGTAAGGGCAGGACTGCAGCTTCCTCCCCGTGCTCTGCCCTTGCTTCAATTTTATGAGCTTTTTCTTGCTATAAATACGGGTTTGAGAGCCCATTTATCAGGTCCTGCAGCTCTGGAGTCAGCCTGCCGAGCTGCCCATGACAGGTCAAAATTGACTCGTATGATATTAGAATTGCTATTGATCCCTTCAGCACCTCGCAACGCTCCCAGCTCCATGACCTGGTGTCAGGCTGGGCAGCCCCCCTCCCGCCTCCAGCAGCACCGTGCATCCTCCTGCCTGCTCTCTGGTTCATCCCTCTGCCTGGGATGGGATCTCTCAATCCCTCCCTCCCAACAGCCTACGGGGACCCGGGCATCATGTCCTCCCATGACCACGGGTCCTTTAACCCTCCATCGCCTTCCCCATGATGCTTCTTTGGGTGATGCTGAGCAGGATACAACCTCAGAGCTGCTCTGTGCACAGCGCTGCATGAATCACAAAGGGAATCCAGCCCTGGTCTGGGTGAATTCCATGGCCCTCAAGGAATTTCATGCTCAAGGACATCGGGGCTAAAATGGCACTGCACCCCAAAAAGGCCATCAAATCCTCCGTGCCTCAGTTTCCCTGACTGCAAAGGGAACACCTTCCCCTCTCCTTTCCCTGCAGATTTCCACACTGGAGGCAGCTGAAGGCTGAGGCTCGAGGAGCTCTGTTTCCTTTCATCAAAGCAGGCAAACGCCACCATCAATTCAAGCTGAATTAACATGGTTTCTTCCATCCCCAGGGGGTCCATGCGTGTTCCTGCTGCGCTGGAAGCCCTTCAGCAGCTTCCCAACAGACAGTGATTTTTACCTCCATGTTCCTTTGATTTCCTACCAAACCTTCATCCTTTTTTCCCTGTTTTCCCCTGGAGGAGACAAGGGAATTTGCTTTCCGGCCCCCCTCATATAGAATGAAGAGCATCAAAGGAAAAGAGAAGGTGGCAGGACCAAACCATGAAAGAGAAGGTCCTTGCCACTGACATATCACCCTGCAATGGCAAGATGCTGTAGGCCAAGAAGCACGTCCATGGAAGGCCATGACCATGCACGGCCAAGACACCAACCCAGCAGGGTTGGGGGGCATGGGAATAGCTGTGTCAGGCTGGCTGCATGTGTGGTGGTGATGTGTGGTCATTCCACAGCCATGCGTGCTCCAGGGCCAGGTTGGAAGGGGCTTGGAGCAAGCTGCTCCAGTGGAAGGTGTCCCTCCCTGTGGCAGGGTTGGAACTGGGGGAGCTTTAAGGTCCCTTCCAACCCAAACCATTCCGTGGTTCTATGATTCTGTACGTAGTCAGCCACAGTGGTGCATGGTAATGTATGATTCAACATGGTCATACATTGTCCTGTGTGAGGGTGAACAGCCATGCATGGTCACGCATGGCTTTGGTGACATCCAGAGCCTTATCTCTGTGCCCACAATCCGGAGCAGGGCTGGTTGCCAAGGCCACGAGGATGCCACCAGCTCAGCAGCTCCCAGCTGCAGTGTTATGAATGACCAGACTGAGTCCTGGCTTTCCATGGAGTTTATGTGGAGCCAGGGCGAGGAACTGATCAAAGCGAAACTCCACGTTCTCCCCAGCAACCCAGGATTAATTCATGTTTGTCTGGAGGATGCTAATTACGCTCGTTGAAGAGAAAGCTAACTTTAATGCTGTGATGTAGTTGATACTAAGAAGCTGCAAAGGAGGCTGGAAGCAGTTGATCTAAGGCCCAGCCAAAGGCCCTGTTCTAGGATCTGCTCAGTATGGCCCTAGGGCAGCACCCGTCTGCCCCAAAGATACTCCCAGGAAAGGCCATTCCCTTCTTGTGCATCTCATCTGCTTTAACATCAAAAAGGGACAGGAGAAGGACAAAACTTGATCCAGTTTGGGTTTATCAAACAGGATCAAAAATACATTTTGAGGTTTTCTTTTTCCAGTTTATTGGCAATTTCCCATACAAGGAATTTGATTTGAAATAAAGACCCTTTTGAAATCGTTGGCAAATCGAAAGGCAAAGCAAAAACCCAATTGCTCTGGGTCAGGCAGCACATTTGGGTTTGATTTTGAACTTTCAGATATGTCGCGAACATTTTAAGGTCAAAATGAAGGAAATTCATCCCAAGTTGCTCCATTGGCAGAGGTGGAGGTGCTGAGTGCTGGAGCTGCTCCATGGGAGCTGGTGCTGGAGCCCAGCATCACCCTGGGTTGCTCCCATCACTACAGGGATAGGGAGTGGGGCCTGATCCTGCTCTCCAGGGAAGTGCAGGAAGCTCCCTTTAGGACCCATGGTCCCTGTCTATGGAGCTGCAGGAGGGGTCCCAGCCCCTGTTGGCAGCAGCTCCTCATCTTCATCCGCAGCCCCTCCTCATCCTCATCCGCAGCCCCATCTCCTGGGGCAGGGCGACATCCATCGAGTCAACAAAAGAATCTCCTGGCAGCTCCATCTCTTCCCCCCCCCTTAAAGCAAACATCTTCATTACAGCTCGGAGTTGTTTAAATAAATGAATTAATATTGACAAACCATCAACGGGGCTAATAAATGATTAGTTAAAGGCATACATACATCACATTACGGTTAGCATTAGCCGAGGCTTAATTACTTGTGGAGAGGATCCCATTAGAGTAGGTGCTATATCGCCATCACCCTTCTGCAGCTCTGAACCTGCTCTGGGCTCCTGCTGCACCCTCAGCCCCATTGGGCCACCCCATGGCACCACGTCCATGCCTGGATGGATGCTACAAGGCAGAGGACACTTCACCCTGCTTGAGTGGAAGGTGTCCCTGCCCATGGCAGGGGGGTGGAACTGGATGAGCTTTAAGGTCCTTTCCAACACAAACAATTCCATGATTCCATGGAATGGAATACGTGGGATATGGCCCATCCCACATCATGGACAGGTCTTAGCAGCTGGGGCAGCGTCAGTGGCTCTTGGCAAGAGAAGCTTGGACAGTGGGTCAGCAGCATGAGGTGGTCAAGCACCCCAATCTCTGCGGCCTGTGAAAAGAGACACTGACAAATCAAAGAGGCAATAAATAATAATAACAATATACTAAAGCCTTCAAATGTATTGGATCCCGGGCCGCAGGCAGGAGATCGGAGCGCTCCATTATTTACGCGCCTGCTGATTTTCTCTAAATATTTAATGCCCCATGGATTTTTTTCAAAGTACAAATCTGAACAATTTCTAAATTTAAAATCCATTGCACAGCACAACACAGCGAGGGCCTGATCCTGCCGGCTCCCTCCGCTCCTGGAGCTGGGATGGGGCCGATGCTGCACCCAGAGGGGTCCTTATGGCTGGTGCTGTTCTGGGTCACACTCTCTCCATCCTCAGACATCCAAAGGGGCAGATGGGCAAAGCAAAACCCATAAAGCATCCCAATATCTGTCCAGCACGTCCCCTGTGCCACCCATCCCCAGGGACACAAGGTCACCTATGTGGTGTCACTGGGGTGGCCGTGCCCCTCTGCTGTGGGGGCAAAAGCCAAACAACCCAAAAGGTGGAACACTGAGATGAAAGGCAGCATGTGTGAGGCTGCATCCATATGCATTTCGGCTTCGAGAGGTTTGTTAGGACTAAAGAGGCCCTTTCATCCCTTTCCAAGGTGTTGTAATGTATCCCCAGCTGGCTTTCATCTCCACCTGATTGATACTCGGGGCTCTAATGAGCTTGACGGGAAGAGTGGCTGAGGCTGGAGGAGTTGGGAGGGAGGAGGAAGACCCCTCCGCAAAGGGTTTTGAACACTTTCCGTGTTGCAGCTAATGGGGGGATCAGGAGAGGAGAGATGGAGTGCAGCGCTGAGTGCCACGGGCACCCATGAAGGGTGAAGGGTGCAAGTCTGTACCCGCCATGGGGACATCAAACACAGTCATGGGTGACTCCTCAGCACACCTCTGCCCCACAGCCAGAATCAGCATTTAAAGCCAAGGGAGGACTTAACCTCCCTTTTTTTCTTGCTCCCCATAACCACGTTTGTCCCCACATCAGCAGCACCGCCCTATTGGCCCTTCTCCCCCCACGAGCAAAGTGTTGTACCCCTCTGCTTGGGGTGGACAAGGGGGAAAGGAGCCCCAGGACAGTTCACCACGCTCCTGCGCAAGCTGGATGCTCAGCACGGCCAATAGGCATCACACTGCCTCCTCTACCAGCATCCCCCCCAACCACTCCCAGGCTGATAATTTCTATGAGCACTAATGGGGAACCCCTGAACCCCCACCTCACCTCCCTCCTCCTCCATTCCCCTTTATGTCACCAAGGTCAGCTTGATGGCAGCCCTGGCACTGTTCCGTGCACTGCCATGTGGAGCTGGGAGCACCATCCTGTCCTGGCACACCAATGCTGGGGTGGAGGGGGAGCACTGCCTTCCCCAGGCTGGGGCTGCATCTTTGTGCCATCACTGCAGAAACGGTCTCACTTCAAACCCCATCAGACCAGAAGGTCCCTGGCCAGGGCCCGCATCGGTCCTTGTTCCTCAGTGCCCCTTTGAGATAGGATGGATGAAGGCTGCCCTGGTGTGGTGGCACTGCTGTGCTTGCTGAGCAATGGGGTGCATCTCCACAGGGCACAGATCCTGCCCTCCCTGCAGGCAGCTCAGCCCCACACCAACGCCACCCCAAGCATCCCTCACCTCTCCTTTTCCCTTTCCTCTTCTTCACCCCCTTTCCTCCCCACCGTCATTCCCCTGTTTCCATTCCCCGGGGTAATGAGCTGCTGAGGGATGGGCCAGATGCCAATATGGATCTTGACAAACACAGCCTCACCAGACCTTCTCCCTCTTTGCTCTGGCCCATTTGTTTCCCCTAATGCCCTGCTGGGTGTGGAGCTGCCAGATTCTCTCAACAAGGCAAAAAGAGAAAGGAAGGAGCTGGGGAAAGGGCAGTGAATCCAGAAACCCCTGAAGCCAGATGCTTCCAGAGCATCCTCCTCTGCCTGCACCCACTGCCCAGCCAGGGATGGATCCAGAGCTGCCCCACACTACCACTATGCATTGGGTGCACCAAAGGGCAGCTGGGGCTGTGTCTCCATGCACCCGGGTGCCTCCAGGCTCCTTGCCCTTCCACAGACCCTCAGGTAGGGTTAACCCCATGGGTCTCAGATCTTGGCCATCAGAAGGACCCCTCCTGTCCCTGCTGCTGGGTCCCATCACCTGGAATGGGTCCTCCCCACTCCTGCAGCTGCAACCACAGCAAGCGTGTGGCATCCGGGCTGGAGCTCCTTCACACCAAGCAGGGATGCTCTGCCCCAGGTCAGGACTGGAGCTAAAGGACCATGTGGCAGTGGTCCCTGCCCAGCGGGGCTGCACCTTTGTGGCCATCAGGGAAAGGCTGGCAGGTCCCCATAGGATCCCAGACTGGTTTGGGTTGGAAAGGACCTTAACATCATCCACTTCCAACCCCTGCCCTGGGCAGGGACACCTTCAGTGGCAGAGTGGAGCTGATCCTGAGGGGATCCTTCTCCTCGGATGGCAGCTCCCGGGAGAGGGGGAGTGGGGGGCGGTGGAAGAGGGGAGGGGGTTATCAGCAGCTTCTCCCTTTCAGGCCCACGGTCTTTAAATAGATCTGGAGGAGCCCGGCTGCGATGGTCGAATTGATTGGGAAGAGCTCCAAGCTGCGCATCGGAGATGTGCTGGGGAGCCGAGCGCTATCACCGTCCTCCATCCATCACCACGCTCCTCTCTCCTCTCCCATTCCCAGCCCAGGACCTCCTGCTCACATTGGGGCTCAAATCCCTGGGATGTGAAACCAAAATCCAGCAAAGCCCCAAAATTCCATTCCACCTTTCCCTGGGATCCGCAAGGATTTGGGGCAGAGCATGTGTGTGCACCCACAGGAGTCTCTATATGCTTATCCAAGGGGAACAAGGATGGGATTGTTTCCCTCATTTTGTTTCATCTTCTTTTCTATTTGAATTCTCTTCCAGCCCTCCCCATCACCTTCCTCTCCCCATCACCTTCCTCTCACCATCACCTTCCTCTCCCCATCACCTTCCTCTCCCCCTCACCTTCCTCTCCCCATCACCTTCCTCTCCCCCTCACCTTCCTC